>JABSTT010004639.1:0-20972 GCA_013339685.2 Hyalomma asiaticum
CCTTATTCTGCAGGCCGGCTAGCTACCTTGGCTCAAGTAGACAAGAGGCTGCTCTCTATGAAGCCCCCCCCCCCCCCCCAGTGCTTCACAAGGCTACCCCGCTCACTCAAAGAACGGTGCCATTGGAAGGCAAGCGAATGGCGTCACTGGCTACTGTTCCATGCCGTACCGTGCTGCACAGGTATCCTACCTCAGCGCCATCTGAATCACTTCACCCTTCTCGTTGAAGCAGTACACATGCTTCTTTTAGAAGAGCTGACCTCACTGCAACTACAGCATGCCGGTAAGTTGCTCAGACTGCTTGGCTGTATAATTAGCAATGTACACAGTCACTTCTACATCTGCAAAGTCAGTTGCAGATGTAAAAGGCAAGGTTAACTGCAGGTGGCAGTAACGTGGCTCTGGCAGCATTAGAAATGTATGTCTTTAATACTCTTTTTGTGTAGCTCAGCTTTTGTCTCATCTGTTGCACCGTAGACATGCTTAGCTACATAAAAAATTTCGCGTAACATGGGCACTGAGAATTTTGAGACCCACACCCGACAGTATTTCTTCCTTTGCGGCCTTGATGCCGTATCATTTCATGCCATTGTTGCGTTTACCGGGCAATTACGGCTAACCTGTGTTCAAGCTGTGCACTTATATCACATATTTTTGAAGTGCTTTTATTATATGAGCATGCTGTCCTACTTACTAAAAAATTTTGGTCACTTGTTAGCATTATATTATTATTCTGTAATTGCTGGAAGCAACTGCACACAATTTTGTCATTGTTTGAGTCGTCACCCAAATATTCTTATTGCAGAAACAAAGAAAGACTTGCAAAGAAAGCTGTTGAGGCGCCGGATTCGGTGGCCAGATGACTTGTTTGATGATGTACTCAATCCATATGCTCCTTCCAAGGTAACTTAAGTTTCTCTGTTGTTCTTTCTAGTAATGCTCATAGAGTTCTGTGTTTCCACAATGTACTTAAGGCCGAACCACACATACTCTTCTGTACACATCTACGTATGCGCAGACGCGGGAAACTGTTGCACCTGGCACTGAGCAGTGGCTTGCGGTCACTCCAGGCTATGCAGATGTCGGCGTAGTAGGTATCGCTTCGTGCCGATCATTTGATAGAGCTTCATGCTGTAAGACAAAGGCCTCGCTACAATCCCGTGGCAGAGGTGGTGCCTCACAATGCCACTCTGCACCACGAAGCACCACTAGACGAACACTAGTGTATATTCGATGGTGTCATGCACGATTTAGCGAGGTGCACGATAGGTCGCGCATGACGGAGGGCAACCATGCCCGCAGCGATGGGAGACACAGCTCATAAAGTGCTGTAATGTGCCTAAATGTCCTTAAACTGTGGTCGAAAATAAATATATGTCTACAAGTGTAACTGAATTGCATAGATATTCGTTAAATAAACACGACACGAAAGAACAAAGATTCTGAATTGTCTACTATAGATCGGCCGAACTGGTGCAAAAGCAAATCCGTGTCTTAGCTGCATATGGACAGGACTCCAGACGTGTGTGGGACGTGTGAAATCGAGTGCCGATACCAAGCCGGGCTTGTTCTCCGCACCTAGATGCACCCAGGTGCGCCTGCACTGTATACGCATGCGCACGTACGCTAACTAGCGCGCGAAAGTAAGCGCACGCATCTTAGAAGCGTACGTGTGGTTCGGGCTTTACACTCACAATTCTGCAAGGTGTTTATCAGAATAACTTTGGACCCCTGTGGCTTTTTGACGGGCATGTTTTCAGAACGGGCATTCAGTGCTTTTTCGAGCAAAGCTTGTTATGTCTAGTGTCCGGTGTATTGGCATTGTTGTTTGCAAAAAGAAGAAAACCCTTCCCAGAGCATACTGCACATGCTTCGAAAGCAAAGTGAAACAATACAAGATACAATAGAAGCAAAGCAATGCCAGTTGACCAGTTAGATCGGTTACCGCTGCACCGCTGGCAGCTCACATAGCATGGTAGGGCCAACCACTGTCGTTTCTGTTTTCTGGAAAAAGAAAAAGTGTGGTCACTAGAGGGCCCAACGTCTCACAGCTGTATTGACGACTGGATGGGCAGCCATTTCTTGCACGTTCTGTGCCACATATGTGCAGTGGCTCTCCGAAAAGGTTCAAGAATGGTCTTGCCATCAACTTTCATTCAGGTAAAATAAAGTTAAGGCAAAATACAATGCCATATGTCTTTCAAGTTACCTTGCCTGCAAAGTTTTGTGTCAGTGCTCCTTCAAGTGCAGTTTCACTTACTTCTGTGAAAGTGGAATGACGGGCAACTTTCACAATTTGTGAACCTGGCTCCCACGTCACGATCATCCCTGATGTTGCTAGACGGTCATTTGTACTTCTTATTAGGGGTTGATGGAGGTGCAGTGTTGAGGCCTGTATATTACTGTATGGTTGTCAGTGCACATTAAGGATCCCAAGGTGGCTGAAATTTCCCGAGCCCTCCACTGCGGCATTTCTCATAATCACATCATGGTATTGGTACGGAAAACTCCAGGAATCAAAGAACTTCTTGGAGTTTCTTGGAACAGTACAGACAACTTTAAAGAGGGGACAACAGACACAGAGTGAACAGGGTGTTTTCCCTTCTTTGAAATTGTCTGTGCTGTTCCAAGAAATGCAATATACTAACTAGGCCAGAAAGAAGCTATTTTTCTTCAGGCCTTTTAGACTGAAAAATTTTGCTTGCAACATATCGACAGGGTGTTGAGCCAACTGATACAGACATAAGCACCAGTGAGGGGTGAGTCTTTTGAAGTGCAGTAAAAGACGTCCTTCAGAATTTTGAAGACTTCTGCTGTGCAGAAGCAGTCTAGAACAACAGCAGCTTAGAGAAGACTGTCATAAATCTACTTAAGCTTAGTTTTTGAATAGTGCCTGCGAAAATTCTCATTATTCATTACTGTGCACGTGTACAGTGCAGTGTTGTAATTACTTAACAGAGCACATTCTGGTTTCTTTGTTAATTCAAATTTCACGTCTGAGGTGGCTTGTTTACATAGACGGGCTTATAGAATGTAATCAACTATTCTGTTGTTGGTGCCACCCATCATGGCAATCATTGCTTTGTAGCCTAAAAAATTAGCAAAGGAAGGAGCCAGGTGCTTGCTCCAGAAGCCAGAAGGACTTCCCACTCAATAAATAGTGTGCAAGCATGTCACAGAGTGCAGCTTTGTCACTTAAAGGGATTGTCCGGTGATATTGTAAACATTGCGAACTGTCAGGCGTATTATGTATTTGTGCGTGTGGGGAACACGAGGGTGATTTTTCTGAGCGAACTGGAGCTTTCGATAGTTTTATTCAGCTTTTTATTTGCATGCGTACGGAACTCCAACGGAGCGGCCAATGAGCGACGGCCGTTGCAACATGACGTCACACGGAACCGTGCAGGGGACTCGCGAAGCTGTCTGCCCTGTACTTCGTGGCACAGTTCGCTGGGCGCTGCTGATTGCTCGCGCCTATGCCTCATTGATTAAACAAATGTGAATAAAAGCCCCTTTGTTATCATTATTATTTCAACAGCTGCGAATTACGCGTGTGGTTATTGCGCTTCGAGATCGATGCGTTTTGCCTTCGGTGCGCTGTTGTGGCAGCGCTTTCCTTTTGGCCTTTCATGAGTTTTTTTCTCACTGCACGTTTTTTATTCTTGTTTGGGGCCATATGTATTAAAGAAACAGAGCTGTGTTAGTTATCTGGCGTCGTCAAGTAGAGACGTCACTGGTTCCGACGATGAAGAGTATGAATCTCCGCTTGCATTAAACCGGCCAACAAGCCTGCCAGTCAAATGAAGTGACGAGAAAGGGGGAGCATAAGCATTTCAACAAACAAATCAGTGCGAATAACAGCGATACGGTCGTTTCAGATGAGCATGTTCTAGAAATCCGGGCTGCGCGCATAGAAACGAACACGCCGCTGCTGCGGAATCTTTTCCATGCGTTATCATTTTCACATTTCACAATGAGAGGCATTTGTCGGCGTCGGTTTTTACATTTGCTTTGCCTAGGTGGTAAGTTGCACCTAAACAAAGCGCCTTTGAAGACGCGCTTTGAAGAACTAGCTGGTGCTACCCAGAGAAATCTCCGCACCTGTTCTTACCTCCAGACTAGGCCCGTGGCCAAGGAAGGGGGTGGGGGGCTAGGGGCCCGGGCCCCTCCCGAAATTTTGTTTGGGGGGTGGTGTTAATAACGTGGTTTAATGATATTAACATAACGTTTCAGCCTATTAATAACGTTGCATTGAAAAAGTCACTTAGTGTACGTACTGCGATTTTTACCAAAAATAAATAATGAAAACAGATGTTTTTTCTCAAAGAGTCAAGGTCTTCAGCAAGTGGGCCCTACCTGAAAAAAATTCCTCACTAGAGACCTGCTTCAGATACATCGTCTTTTGCCTCCACCACATACTTCTTCCAGAGAAATGCTCAGAGCACAACATAATCAAGAGATCTGACGCTTTAATTACAGCGTGACCGTGGAAGGCAGCACACCTATGTGTGTAGTTCACATTATTGGTGCTACCCATCCACTAATTGCTACGTCAAAACTTTGCCAGAGGACGCAAACAACTCCCAGCACGCGCATGTAAAGTGCACCGAGCATTGAGTGTTCGGAAACCAGTTGATGTGACGAACGACGGCAACCCACCCGGCCTGTGGGCTCTCGTCGCAGGGAAACTTGGGAAGAGTCTCCACCCTTCCGCATTAACAGCGTTACGGAATCAACCAAATTATAGAGCTAGAAAAGAAGGAAAAGTGGTTCAAGTCATGCGACTCTACGTACGACGGAGCATAGCACGAAAACCACGACCGCCCGGCATGGGGGGCACGGTACCATGTGACGTCATGCTCACCGTGGCCAGCGCCTTGCTTCGCTGCGCGGGATTTTCAAAAAGCGCTGGATTTGATATTTATTTTCTAATTAACTATACGATTGCCTTGGTAGTGCAAGCTGGCTACAAGTAAAATAAAGCACACACTTTCTTTTAAGACGAGTTGTTTTGGTTTGTAAAATGACCGGACAATCCCTTTAAGGCTTCTGCCACCGGCACATCTGTTTCTACACCACATGAACTGCAGCCCCTAGGTACCCAGCAATGGCGACCATGAATGGTGAGTGAGGGTGAGAGCGGCAGATGTGAAGTAGCGTGAACACTATGTATTAGCCCATACCATTTTTCACATTGCTGAAGCCACAACCTTTCCACATGCCATGCACAGTGTGGCGAGTAATATTCATGCAGCAACTGTACATATTCGTGACATTTATTTTCTGTCTTGGAGAAGTTGGACACCTGTAGCAAGGTATATATTTTGAATGTTTGTTATCTTCATAGTGATTTTAAATTAAACTACAAATTCTGCTCACAGACTTGATTTAAGCACTACTGCTTCAAAGTGTCTGAGAAATTCCATTTGCTTTACACCATTGTTTAGGCTATAGTGTCATGTATCACAGTGCATCTTGACCATATCTTGAAATCTAGCAATCTGCCAATTAGGGATGGTAAAATTGATGAACGATTAATCGATCAAATGCACACCGTTTATCGATTAATCGTCATAGATTTCTCTATTTAAATTAATCAAATTAATCAATTAAAGCTCTTCGATTAATCGATTTAATCGATTATGGCACGCCTCCCCCCACCCACCCCCCCTACCCTAACACTGCCCCTTGGCCGGCGCGCATGATTGCAAGGCGCGCGACGACGAGACGCAGATGTCGAGCGCCTATCTCTACGCAAGTAGAAGGAGCCCGCAGCTGCAGGCGGCCACACCTCATAGAGACAGAAATGAACTCGACCCGGTCTCCGTCGCCTACACCGTTTTATTTAACCCCCAGATTTCACTTGCATCCTGTGTAAGTGCCACATTGTAATATGCGCTGCTTATTTCTTGACTGTTTCCGTTCTTATTGCCGTTGCATTTTACTCCTTAGCGAATTAAAGATTATTTGTCACCAATTAAAGAAAGAGACATAATCTATTGGAAGGTAGAGAGGGTGCCCTGATCTCGTACGCCCTGGCCTTCTACTCTACTTTGGGGACAACGCAACAGGGAAAAAGAGCGATGAAGCATGATGATGGGGATAAGAATGAGTGATCCGTACATACATAATAAGAGATGACTGCTCGCGCAAAGGGAACATGGACGCTAGTAACAATATTTCATTACGCTTGATACTAACTAGCCCAACTATCCGCCTTAACGCCTATGTACCCCTTGATAACTGTAATGCTAGCTTTCCTGCAATGCAGTTTGCCAACTTATGGCAGCTATTCACTTCTGCAAAACAGCGTGCTATGACGCGGAAAATGTCAACTCAGTTCTCTTGACATAAACACTCATAATAGTCAAACCCCAGCCCGTGTAATTGGGACCTCGCCTCCACTTGAAACGTGACAGAGGCTGCCATTAGTTGGACGAATATGCTGTGCAGGGAAACGCACCCAAGGATTATGAAAAAGGTCTAATAGTTGCATAATGGAAAGAAACCACTTTAGCTGCATTTAAGTCCAATAATTGCTTTTCATAATCCGCAACTTTACGCAATGGTATACCGAACGTCTAGCATCCAGTCCATTTCTATAGAAAAAATGACCTTGTCGAATTTGGTAATTCCATATGTTCGCCTAATTCGGGTGAAATACAGCTTTCATTTATTGCTTGTACTCCCATGTTAGCCAGCCTAGAGGCCGCCGTCTATTGCTGTGGCACGAACGGAGGACAGTCGTGAAATACTGTTTTCTAATCTCTGATACATTAGACAGCGCTCACAGTTCGAACTGTACACGCGATCGGAAAGGTGCTCATAGCGCCGAGTTAAGTCGGCGACGAGGTGAACCCTGTGCATCATATACTGGCACAGCTGCCGTTTATTCTAGCCGGAAGGAACAACTCATGTCACTCTATTTCCCGCAGATGATTGCACTGGTGGCCTGTTTGAGACCAGTGATTGCTGTGAGATCTCGCATGAGTGGCCTCAGGGAGAAGAGATCACGTCAGTTCGTTGTTATAGTATTATCGAGGGTTTCCAGAATATCTAACAGAAAAACTGGGAAATGTTGCCGTCCTACAAAAGCGTGCGTCTTTCCTTTCCTCTTCGTCTCTCTCTCTTTTTAACTTTCTCGATATTTGCTCACCCTCGGCCACGCTGCCGTGTGCTGTGCGATGTCAGTGCACATTAAAGAACCCCAGGTTGTCGAAATTTCCGGAGACCTCCACTACGGCGTCTCTCATAATCAGAGCTGGTTTTGGGACGTTAAACCCCACAAATCAATCAATCGGCCACGCTGCATGTTTCCGGTGCGACTTTCCAACCAGTGTGGTCACCGAAAGCACTTCCAATTTTGGTTCGCTCTAGTAGGCAGACTTTGAGGAAATACAACCTGCTGCCTAATCGTCCGTGGATCATGGCCACCCACGGAATCTTGGACCCTTGACAACATCCAAAGACTACGGGCTCCCTGTGTTCTGTGGGCGAAAGTGCGAATTTTCACGCAGCCCAATGCGCAAATGTGATCTCTAGCACGTTGGATAAGTACTTGTGTCGATATCAAACACAAGCAATGCTTCTCAAACAACAAGGCATCATTTTTCAAGCACTTATAAAAAATGTCGATTAATCGATTAATTGATTCAAACATAACAGCAAAAGCAATTAATCAATGGAAGGCTAAATCGATGAACAATTAATGATTAATCGATTAAAAAATTTAATCGACAATCCCTACTGCAGATGTGGCTTAGTGACTACTGGTCACAGTGGCTGTATTTAGCTAAGCACCCTTGTACTTAGATCTTGCTCCACATCAACGAACTACAGTGGCCAAGTGAATCGAAACGCCCGCTAGGGTGTGCTTCATAATCGCATTGCAATTTTGTGCTTAAAATACAAGAAATTATTAAAATGAAAAATTGTCACAGATGGACCAAGTTAGCACATTTTCATTGGTAAAGAAGTGTGCATATGCCATCTGACATTTCAGGCTGGACTTAGCCATAGAGAAAAAAAAAAGAAAATAAAAGATACAGCAAGACATGAACGAATGGTGGCGCCCTCATCAATTTACAAGGTGCCGCATGAGCCATCAAAGGAGGGTGCGCAGGCACAATTAGAAAGTGAAATTATTTCTTATAGAAAGAAACTGGTGGAGGAGCGCAAACGGAACCACGAGTTGCAGGAAATCGTGGTGAGAGGAATGGATAAGCATTGTATCATACGAGTGATAATATGTTATAGTGATAATATGTTAACAAAGACGACAAAAGGTTGAGGTATGCACAAGCTAACAATGTTTCTCCCAGAAAGTCTACTTTCAGGTGCTGAGCCCCCATCCAGTTCCAGGAGAACAAGGACGTTAAACAGTGTAGTTACCTTTTCTTAGCCCCATGCTTTCCATGAAATGCATTGTTGGTGCGGGGCAGGTGGTATGGGGTGGAGGAGGGGGACACATGACATAGGAGTAACTTCTGTTCCGAGCCTGTGTTTCCTTTTTTCCACCCTGCTTTCTAGCCCTGTGCACACAATGCATGTGCAAGATATGTACAAAGAGCGGATTCTCTAGAAACTTTCGCTCTTGCCATTTATAGTAGTCACACTAACACCTGTCACCCAAATACCCTTGCACCCAACCCCCCCCCCCTTTTTTTTTTGTGTGTGTGTGTGTATGTTCGCACGTGTTGCTCTTCTCCTCCTCTCTTTCTGAGGACGGGGGAGGGTGTACAAAGGCGTACATAAACGAACGCTGGAGAAGGCAGTTGCCGCCCTGACGAAGACAAGTCCGCTTGTCGAAACGTTGGCTCCCGCGACATTCCCTGTTTTAAATCGTACCTTGCGATTTGTTCATCGATTCAAGCATCCATCTTCCCCTGAGCTTCTCTTCTAGTTCGGAGTGATAATATGCTGTTTTGATTTTACATGTTTGTGCAGAAAAAATGCCGCGAGGGAAGCACTGCACGTGTGCCTGTGCCAACGAGCAGCAGAAGGTATGTGTGCTTTTTTTTAGTTGATTTGCATTTCTCACTATATAAATTGGTGCTGTGGTACTGTGAACTTCTATATGGTGCATGCTTTTATTGGACAATTCAGAAGCCATTTTCTCACATACTGGGAAGTGTTAAGCCTAAGGAACAGGGCATGCGCTGCCTGAGCCTGCAGCTTGCTATGTTTTCATAGAGTGTGTTTTACTTGTCTGAGCTTTATCTCATCAGAGTTAAGCCTGCAAAGGAGTGAGTCAGGGAGCGAGAAAGATTTTACTGATTCACATGTCCTGATAAAGTGCTTCAGACCTAAGCTTGGCAGGCCTCACTACAGGAACAGAGGTTAGGTGCAGAAGATGTGGGGGAATTTGAAGAGCCATGGTGGCATGAAGATGGAGTCTTCCCAACACTCAGCACTTCCAGCACCATCCAGCATCCTCAAGATAAGGTACACAAAAGTGGCTTTATGAAGTGAACTTGCCGCTTTGGAGTGGAGCTATATTTGTGGATGAATATATGCACGGATACTTCATTTCAGTAACGTTTAATGTGACTGTAGCATGTTTGCCCTAGTGTTCACATACAGTGTTACTGCCGCAGGAATGAAGGCTGCAAGCACAGGCACATTCACTGTTAGTCACAGAGGAGGGATTGTCCAGAATACAACCCTTTTGAACGAAGAGTGAAATGACATTTCCCCCTGCGATCTGTTGTCTATGAATTCATATAAGGGTTTCACCTGGCAGGGTGTCTATTAAGTGTCCCTTGTGTGCACGACTAGCAGTCTGTCAAGCCATTGGTGACATGCTGACATTTTTGTTGCCTGTACTGAATTTCCATCAATATACGCTTAAGCCTTTATATGTGATCAACCTTAAAGGGACAGACAACCACCCAAAACTTGAATTGAGATGACCCCACTGGCAAAAAGATTGCGTGTTGCATTGGCTCAAACGACGCCACTTTTCATCAATAAACACGGGTTTGTGTTTTTATTTCTTCGTGCAGTCACGAAAACTGACGTTTGGTAACTCAAGCGGCAAACATACGAAATAGAGTTAGAGTGCGGTCACGTGACCTTCTACAAATTTAGGCAATATGTTATCTGTTTATTAGTATCGGACGGCATGAAACTTTTGATATTATAAGCTTTTTGTCACTTACAATGTGCAGATAACCCTTCGTTTGTAGCGCGCGTTGCTACTGCACGCTTCTGCCGTCACGTGCGAAAGCGTGGTTTCGGATCTAGCTGGCCTGGCTTGGCCAGCTAGATCCTGTCCCTTTATGTCTAAAAGCTAGTTCTTTGTTGACAACTGCAACGTGCCAATATGAAATTGAAAAACCAGCTGCTAAAAGCATAATGCATTAGACCGGACGCAGTAGAGTATGGATGGGTTGGTAGATATGACAGGTTATTTTTGTTGATCATTTAGGAAACGTGCTTGGAAGTTCATGCTCCTTATACCATAAAGCAAGTCAGGTGTATAATCATGCGGTTGATGGCATAGGCCAAAACCTGCCATTGTGCACTGACACTTCGTACACGTTCAGTGCTTGTGAGCCCATGTAAAGCCTGTCACAGTTTGCATTATAACATTAATGATGGAAAGCATTGGCAGCTTACCCTTTTGTTTTTTGCAGACGTACATTTTGTAAGGCTCACTGCAGTATCATGTACTGGTCATTATATTTCTCAAGTTTTTAGTTTACCTCCGAGCAAAAGTAACAATTGTGAGGTATCCGCAATGAAAATGTCTCACTTTAGGAATGTTGTAGTGTCCTTGCCACAATTGAAATACCAAAACTTTGATGCAACAAAGTATGCAATACAGTAAAGGTTTTTTTTTACTTGTACTAATTTGTTATATTGAACTTCAACTGCAAAATAATCACATTTTCAACATTCATTGCGTTAAAGGCACCACCAGCTGTGCTTCTGCCAGTGACACCACAAGCGGTAGCACCACAATCAGCAGTGCCACTAGCAGCGGTGCGACCACCTGCAGTGCCGCCTCCAGCAGCAGTGCCACCAGATACCATGCCGCCTGCAGCAGCAGTGCCACCAACTGCCATGCCACCTGCAGTAGCAGTGCCACCACAAACGGTCCCACCAGCAAGCACATCGAATGCAGAGGCTACGCAGGTAATCTTCCTGGTCGAATACTTTAGGGATGCCCATGATGCCCATGATGCAGCCGTGATGCAGGATTCAGTAGACTACTGCCTTTGCTTACTCATGTTTATCCTTGCATAAAGCTTCGTGCACACAAAGACCATTTTTGTGCAGCCACCCGAAGCAAAGTACTTTCAGTAAAAACTCAGTTGAGTGAATGGGTGCCATCTTAAAGGTGCTCTGGCCAAGAGGAAATTGTTAGCAGCCGGGCAGGTGAGTAAGCAACTCGGGAATAAAATTAAAAAGAAGGCACAGCAGTGCGAATGCACTGTATAGTTAGTGTAGGCAGTGAAAACGCCTTTACTCCACCTGCTTCTCTATGGCACATAAATGTTTTCATAAGGGAAATAGTTCCTCATGACTTCAACGTTGCTTAAAGGTGCTTTTCTATATTTGTGTATTGGTATACCTCATTCAAGCTACCACAAAGACATGGGAACATTTTGTACTTGTTTGTTGCGATGCACATCATGGAGCACAGATACTGCCTAAGGGAATTTGAGTCACTTGCAAGTTTAAGCAGTGTCCTACATATATTGTGGAACTTTAAGTATGTGACTGCGCTTTCACTGTTGCTGTAAGTGTAGCCATATTCTTAAACCTTTGTTAACTCAAACTCTGATATCTTGAATTATCACATAAGTCTAAGTTATTCCCTGGCAGGGTGCAAACTACATTGGTTTTTCACCTCCTATCTCGAAACACTACGACACCGAACCCCGGATATCTTAAAACTTAGAGTGCGAAAATACTGAAATATGCAGTACCCTATTATGCTTTTTTTCGCAGCTGTGGTATCACCAAAAAGTGAAACTAGCACCAGTATTTTGTAGCGATGCCTTTTCATGCTCATTCAGCGGTCAGAACTGTGGCCTGCTCACATTATCACCGGTATCAGCCAGCCGTGGACAGTGAATGATATTAGACTAGCATGACAAGGCTAGCGTGGAATAACGCATAACGGATCGCTATTAAATACCGGCCTAGGCTTGCAATTTTGCCCGACTGCCTTTACCTTGATTCTACTTCACCCTTCAGTTTTCACCCTGTGGAGCATTGCTACGGCCGCTGACGCGCGCAAAGAGTGCGAGAAAGAGTAGTGTTGGAAAATTGGTTGTGGCAATGCTGCATGGTTGCCATGGTGATTTCCCATCAATGTAGCAACGAAGTTGGGCACGTGCCTGCGTGGCAGAGGCGCGCGTGCCGTATCTTGCCAGCCATGCATGGCCCATTGCTCGGGAGGCTGCTGTTGTATGTGGCTGCGTTTGTGGTGGCAGGCATTTACCCGCAGCGTTTCCTCGCAACACACGGCTTGGAGTTTTCGAGATATACAAATCTTAAGGCCTCAACAATTTGGAAGCCAGAAACAGCTTCGAACAGTGTGCAAGCCGTTCTACGAAATCCTTTATCGCGGTGCCCAGTCAGTCTTTCGTGTTCGTGGTGGTGTCAGCGGCCCGGTGGCCACTTATGTATTGTCCATCTGTTAAGCCGTGCCTTATCTGGTGCAGTTGATTTTAGTGCTTTTGGTGAGAACAGTGCTCCGTGGAGGCTATCCTCGCTCGGTAAACTTTGTGGAAGAAGGCACGCTCACAAGATTTTCAGTGTTTACATGGTCCCACAGCCACATCAGCAGCCAGTGGTCGTGGGTTAGTCTGCTTGTTGTCATTATTAGTACTTTTGTTGGTGGCCTCATAGGGCTGAACAATCTTGATTTCAGGAACCATCTTGAACCTCTGGTGTTTGACCAGAGCTGCAAACTTGTCGGCTAAAAGTGGACAATTCAAGCTCTTCAATTTGCTTCCTTGCTGGTCTAGCTGACCCGCCCTTGGCTGTTTAGCAATTCTGATACCTTATTGTACCCCTCATTTTGGAGCAAGCAATGTTTAGATTACCGTAGAAGTGACTTCTCATTTTCTGTCTGTGTGTGTCAAAAATGTTTATTGCAAACAGGTTTGGTTTCTTTGCTATGTAGAAAAATTTGACCAAGTTCATCTGCTCCGGTAAAATGGTGAAGTTGACGACACTGACCAAGTCAAGGTGACACTTCTATTGTGTTTTTCACCTTGAGTTGGTGAGTGATGTCAACTTCATCATCAGCTTGGCTTTGTATTTTAGTTTGCCTGAACTTCTATTATGACAACTCACGAAATTTGCATTTGGAATTGATTAATATCCCACTTTATGACACTCCTTAATTGTGCAGGTGAATCTTGGGGGTGACGTTTACGTCCCTGCACTTAAGTGGCAACACCTCATGGGCCGACCAAAGGACTCGCTGTTTGTGAGGGAAGCAGCCAAGGTGATATGGGGAGTGAAGAACCTCTACAATAGGAGCATCACTGAAGCCCCATGGCGCCGTTACCTCTACAAGGAGGGTGGCCCATTTAGTGCCCATGAGAAACGGGCGTTGACACCAACGAAAATGGATGCCCTAAGGAGTGAGCCTTCTTCCTGCACCTTATAGCTGCGCTAATGGTTCACAAGTATGGCATAAACTACCCAAGCACCGAAATTTTTCATAAACTTTTTTTTTCCATATTTGTTGTGACACTTGTATAACAGTATGAGCAACATGCAAATAGGGAACCCTGAGCATGAAAACAAACAGTCGCCTACTATAACTGACAGTCCAGGGATCACATGCTTTTGAGGGAAGCCTCATGGAATGACGTGCAGCACTTTAGGTTTAAAGGGGCCCTGCCACACCAACTGAGCATGCCGTTTTTATCGCTTATTCTAGAACTGCGGCATGCGGAACCACAGCGAGAGTGGGAGCGCCACAAGTAAAGTGGTTATAATTCCATTTCAACAAAGAAAGCACATTTCGCAGAGTTGTTCTCGAACCGTGGCGGCACACAACGGCGAATTTTGTTACAGGAAGTAGGGTGTTGTTATTGGCTTGACATGTGGATTTGCATTTTACATTCACTGATCCCTGTTAGGCCACGCCGTTCAGCACATGAAGTATAAATACTCGTGCCCAGGGATGTCTTCGGCCCATAAACGATTGCTTTATTTGTGGTGGTTTAAATGCATAGCTAGTGCCTCCTCTAGGCATAGCCCTGAACATGGGAAACTTGCTTGCTGTCCTCTCTCACCGACGATGCAGCTGCGCGTGGAGGCGATTGTTCAGTCTTTTTCGTTCTTTTTTTTTTTTTTTAGTGTGCCCGGTGGCAAAGGGGTGCCAGAAACTGGTCGATGGCAGCAG
This sequence comes from Hyalomma asiaticum, assembly GCA_013339685.2. NCBI lineage: Eukaryota > Metazoa > Arthropoda > Arachnida > Ixodida > Ixodidae > Hyalomma > Hyalomma asiaticum. The sequence continues at coordinate 14,378 of JABSTT010004639.1, forward strand.
CCGTGCTGTGCTATGTAACGACTTGCCGGTGCACCTGAAAGTGCTGGAGGTTTTTCAGTCACCCAACAGAAGCATTTCCAATGCGAAAAAAAGAAATTTGTTTTCAGTATATATTTCAAAAGCTCACTGCCTCTCCTGATAGAGGAGGCCACACTATAGTAGTGCAGCTGACTGATACATGTGGTTCGTTGTCCGTGTTGTAACCACGATAACTCTGTCAAAAAGAGCAGTGGCAAAGTAATTTGTACAGGCCACCTTGAGAAGATACTTCCGGTATCTCTGTATAAGAGCTGCACGCTGACTGGATCCCACCGCATACGTCAGTGGTAGAGTGAAATGCGAAAGGGGACGTCCTTGTCGGGCCGTCAACTCGTGTTTTGAACTTTGAGGACTACAGTAGAACACCGGTGATACGATCTCGGCTGGTACGAATTTCGGTGTGATACGAATTCGTAACATTCCCCGGCCGAAATGCATTGCGTACAATAGGGAAAATAATCGCTGTTACGAACGCGTTGGCATGCCTGTGCGGTTCATACGAACGCCGCCGCGAGCAACAGCGTCGGCGACCGAGCCAGCGGAGAACCGGAGCAGAGATGCGGAGTGAAAAAGCCGGCGCCAGCACGATGGCCGCGATGCCACAGTCGCCGAGCAACCGGTTCCGTCGCTCCGTCATGCGGACGACGCGCATCTGCGCGGCCCCCGGGGGCCCTTCTTCTCCCCGTTGAAGAGCGGACCGGACCATTCTCCGCATGCATGCGCTTGCATGAGGTGAAGGCGGGGGAAGCCGCCCACGACTGCTTTCACCCCACACGGAGAGGGAGGCGTCGGGAAGCCTTCGACAACGCGCCAGTTCCTCCTCGCTGTGAAGAGAGAGCTACGCGCGCCTACCCCCATGCCTGTCGGACTGACCCCCCTTTTTTTTTTCTTTTTCTTTACGGGCGACTCTCGCGGGGCTGGCCACGTGCGCACATCTACTCTGGCCCGATAAGTAGCGTTGTTCGTAGGCTGCTCTCCACGTCCGCGTATTTCTTTGTGTCCTTACTCGTGCAGTGATCGCAGACATGTCCAGAAAGCGGAAGGCTCTGTCCTTTAAAGAGAAACTGGACATATTGCATGAAGTGGACAAAGACCCGAAAAGGAAACGAGCCGACCTCGCCAAGGAGCTAAGTCTAGCCCCCTCCACTTTATGCACGATTGTCGGTCAGCGCGACCAGATCATGCAAAATGCGCAGTGATTCAGCGTCAACGCTAAAGAGGCGAAAACTGCGCATCACGTCCAGCTCGAGGAAGTTTTGCTGACGTGGTTCAAGGAGGTGACAGCGGCGGGAGTGAACGTCGATGGCAAGGTGCTGCGTGAAAAGGCCGAAGACGTCGCACTTTCGCTTGGCGTGACCAACTTCCAAGCGTCCGGCGGTTGGATCCATCGGTTTAAGGCGAGGCATGGTCTCGTCTACAAGTCCGTGAGCGGAGAAGGGAAGAAAGTGGACGAGGCCGTCGTGAACGACTGGATGGGCACCACCCTCCCTTCACTTATCGCGGGGTACGAGCCTCGCAATGTGTTCAGTGTGGACGAAGCTGGATTATTTTATAACTTGCAGCCTGAGAAGAGCCTTTGTTTTAAAGGCGAGGCGTGCCAAGGTGGCCAAAAGAGTAAGCAGCGCATTACAGTTCTGTTTTGTTCTAATGCTGACGGTACAGAAAAGGTAAAGCTGACGGTTATTGGCCGCTACCAGAAGCCTCGTTGTTTTAAAATGTCTCGCCGTTTGCCTTGCATTTATAAAGCCAACCGCAAAGCATGGATGACGTCTGCATTGTTCACCGAGTTTCTTACCTACCTTGACCGCAAAATGGGCTGCCAAAACAGAAAAATCTGTTTGATTTTAGATCAGTGTCCCGCCCACCCAAAGGATGTCACCCTTCAAAACGTTAAACTCATTTTCTTGCCGTCAAACACGACGAGCCACCTCCAACCGCTGGACGCAGGCATAATACGAAATGCGAAGTTCCATTTTAAGAATCTTTTGGTGCGTCGTCTGCTGGCGAAGTTGGAGCGCAAAGACACAGAGCTGAGCATCAGCGTCCTAGACGCGATGCATTTCATCTCGATGAGTTGGGATCGCGTCTCGGCGAGTACGATAGCCAACTGTTTCGCGAAATGCGGCATTGGCAAGCCATCTGACGACGCGCAAGAGCCAGCAGTCGCAATTCAGGACTGGAACGACCTCGGACTTTCCACTTGCACAGAGGACGATTTTGTCACTGCTGACGATGATCTCGTCACTTGCGGCCTGCGTAGCGTAGAGGAAATTGCTGAAGAAGTTTCCGCGTCACAGCCTGATGCTTCGACAAGCGATGAGGACGACGACAGCGGCAGCAGCCACGACGCCGGGCAGCCCACTACAGCCGAAACGCTTCTCGCGCTTGACGTGCTGCGACATTCAGTGGCGTGCGAGAACATTAGTGAGGTCACGTGCGCGAACTTTTATGCCTTCCAGAAGTCGATCATGCAGGATTTAGGGAAGAAAAAAGCGCAGACTGACATCAGGAATTTCTTCTGCCGCAAATAAATTCACTTTTTTCTTAATTTTGTGTACGTTTTGATGATACGAATTTCGGATGATACAAATTTTTAACGCAACCCCGTGAAATTCATATCACCGAGATTTTACTGTAATAACTTCAGTTCTCGTGCACCGATTTGAATAATTCTTTTTGCGTTCATCTCAGTATTGAATACTACACACACTTCAATGCTCCAGAGAGGCAGTCGAAAAAGTGTCGCAGGGTCCCTTTAAAGGAGTACTGACACGATTTTGCGGCGGCTCAAAATGAGCATTTTTCATTTTCTAACCATGTATTGTTAACGCCCTCCGCACACGAAAGCCAGGAAACACGTACAAGATATTTTAATTTGGTTTTAAAAGTTCTCGTCGCCCGGCACTGCAAGCCAGCCCCAGCGCAATGGACATTACGATGACGTATGAGCACGGTCTACTTAAAATAGCCGAAATCGCTGTCAGAGTCACTGGACGACCGTGAAATTGTCTTTGTTTGCGTTCCCCACGTGTAATTGACCACAGACGACGGCGTTGCAGCGACGCCGTCGTCTCATACCTGTTATCATAGTTCAGCCTTTACACCTAGTGCTTCATTCCGTGGGCACAATACATCTAGGCTCTTAGTGGTGTTTTGACTCCAGAACAAAATTTAATATGAAGGTGTACTAAGATTTCACTGGATATTATTGAAGACAGTAATCTCACGTGCTACATTGCGATAAGCATACCCTTGTTTTTTTTTCATGCTGTAGGGTTAATTTGGGCCTTTCCTCTTCTATTTTTGCATATTTTATTTGTATTATAGTTTTAAAATGGGGAACTGGGTTACATTGTACCTGTTGTCCCGTCCCCATCCTTATTGTATATTGCTGTGGATACCGCACTAGTACAGGCACTCGAAGAAGCAGTGCGCAGATCACCATTTGCCACCATGCATACATGTGTTGTTTCTTCTGAATGTGAACTCAGTCACTTACAGTCTTGCATTATGTTCATCTTTTGTGTACTTTTCAGGTGTCTACGAAGAACACCTGCGGTAGCACCCAAGTGATGGTTCCCGAGGTACAGCGGCGCCGAAATATGAATTGCTACCTTGCGGACCTCCTCAAAGTGCTTAAGAACTAAGTGCAATGTGCTTAGTTTTTAAGCACTTTGCGAAGCATTTTGTTTTATGCATATATAAACTGTTTCACTCTTACACTGTTCTTGTTGCACTATATACTGCACCATGTTTCTGTGGGTGATTCGCAACTCTGAAACAATAGTGCAGGTTTTTGTTTCATGCAGTTTTACCTAATTTCCTACAGACAACATTGAGGTATGGTGATAGATGGAGTATATATAGTACAAAGAACTTTAATTTTTAAATTTTAAAATGCTGCTTTCAGTAACGTATAAGGGCTTTTGTCATATGCAACTAGTATACCAATAAATGTTATAAGCTTTGCTGCATGATGTGGACATAGCTCTGCATTATTGCCTCACAATATGACAGCAGCATTTATGGTAGCTTCATAAAATATTAATATTCCATATTGTTTATACATAGCTATTTTGGCATATTGGACAGTTCCCCTAAGACATGAAAATCTATGTTTCCCCTTCCATATGACTCTCCATGCAGCAATGTTCGCATAATTTCTGCAAAATACTGCTTTCTAGCTGCGATATGCTGGCGGGACACACTCCGCATAAACGACGTCCCTATATGCATAGACATCATACGGCCTTATATGGCCTCATACGGCCTGCTGTACATAGGGGGACTGTCCGCTTAAACGACATTCCATGGAAACGGACATCCATATGTTCTCCGTTTGATACGGCTTTCTATGTTCCAATAATTGCGTATGTACGGATCCGTACATATGAAATGTTTCAGTAGGGACTTCAGCAATTTAAAGCCAACCTTAGCTGAACGACATCACCCGCACGACGCTCTAAACAAGGTATACAGTGATGCGTGTAAATTAGATGGGATGCCAGCTCTAGAATAAAGAGGCCCTAAAGAGCAGGCCAACCAGCCGCTAGCATTCTTAACGAAATACTCCAATGCTCTTCGAAACATCAACATATTTTTCGCAAATACTATCTAATATTAACAAGTAACGATTGGCTTAGAAAAGCGTTTCCCGAAATACCAAGAGTCACCTACCACCATAACAGAAATTTTAAAGGGCCCATGACACCAAAATTTCAAACCCGATATGTTTGTGTTGTTTGGTTGTCGAACATCTGAAGGCACTTGTGTCCAAGTATTAACGGCGAACGTTGTCGCTAAGATATTAAGATACTTTAATATGTATTTAAAGTGACCAGAAATGCTCATCTGGGTTTGCGGCACCTCGCGACATCGTCACTAGTATGACGTAGTTTGTGGGCCATCTGTGACGTTTCACTTTTGTAAGTTGATATCGTGACGTCACAGAGAGACACGGGCGCGCCGCGCTATGGCCTCCGAGCGTGGCCTCCAAGATCGGCTCTCGCAGCCGATTGCGGAGGCCACGCCAAAAGCCGTATTTTTCTGCTTCCTCTCCGTGTTGGTCCCTCAAGCGTACATTGTACACACGCTATGATGCAAAGCGAGTGTGGCGAGCTGGTCTGGCACTCGCGCTCTCCGCAACGTCACCGAATCTTGAGCTCAAGTGATCAGTGCATGCGCTCACTTCCGACAGCCGCCGCGCTAGCCCCGCGGCGCTAGTTTCTTGCAGTTTTTGGCGCGCGTTTCGAAGCTTCATTAAAACTGAACAAAATTAACGATGCTGTGACTAATTAGACTTCACGCTGCAGAATTTGCCAGTCCATGCCGTGATTACAAGACACTGTTCTACTCATTAGAACATAAAAGTATCCAACAAAAATATAGCTGTCATGGGCCCTTTAAGGACCTGTTAGTGCATGCCAAAGTAAACCTTCAGCGCACTACCTGCATATTAACGTGCTCCCGTCCCACATGCAAGACTTCCAAACATATTCAAAATTATCTTAAAGTTAAAAGCACGGGATGTCCATTACATAAAATCAAGTTTCACTTGCAATAGTTCAAACGTTGTTTACATGTGGGAATTGTCACTCTGTCACCAGCAATACATTGGCGAAACGGATCAACCAATTAATGTTAGATGAAATGGGCACCGCATGGACACCGAATGAGGTGCTGAAGGCAGTGGCACAATATTTTAATATGGCAGATCAGAAATTTGACGAACTCAAACTACACATACTTCAGGCAAACTTCTGCTTGCCGAGGGACAGAAAATATAGGGAATCGTATCTCATATGGAAGTTCAATACTCTCTAGCCTACAGGCATAAACTTTTCAAAGGGAGCCCTTGAGTCCATTCGATAAGTTGGGGCATTAACAAAGATACAAAAGATTAAAGTGTGCTCAAGCTAACAATGTTTCTGCCGGAGAGTCCGCTTGCAGATTTGGATTCCCTATCCACTTCGAGGAGTACGACAGTGTTAAAAGAGTGTAGTCGAATTTTTAGCAATAAGCTGTGCGTGAAAGGCACTGTGGGTGCTGTGCAGGTGGGGCGGGGTCGGAGGGGGGAAACATGCCACAGGTGCAACGCCAGTACCTACCATATGTACCTACCAAGAATCACTCTGCCGTTCATGCAGTTGGCAAGTGCATTTCTCGCAATCCTGCGCAAGAAAATGCCGTACTCGACTAAGGGCCGCGCTTCTGTAAGGCCCCCCCCCCAAATTGGCAGCCGAAATTTTGAAAAAAAAATCTCGCCAGCAAACGCCAACACCATCACGTCTCGCACGCGCATTTCGCCGCAGCCACCAGGTGGCAATAGCTGTCCTGCAGCTTCGCCATGCGGCGCTATCTGTGGGAGCTTCAGGTACGCGGCACTATCTGGGTACAGTGGCTAGAATAGGGAAGTGTGATTACCGCCAAGCGGCGCGACGAGACGGTCGTTTTTGGGACACTCGATGTCTTGTGCGCATGCGTGAGCTGCGAGGGTGCGATCTAGGGGCTTTTGCGATGATTTCGTCTTGACCGTCTCCCTAGGTCTGGGTACTAC
>JABSTT010004640.1:0-22027 GCA_013339685.2 Hyalomma asiaticum
AGTCCACTACAAAATTTCTGTTGCCCCGCATTACAATATGAAAATGCAAGCTTTAAGTGTAACGTATACACACCCACCGTAGAATAATTTCCTTTCGCCCTTAAATCTACGCTCTCGTTGTTCCGGTAGTCGTATCCAGCAGGATGTGGAACTCTCGTCAAATCCTCAATCGTGTCTTTTCCTTTCTGTGGACTAGCCTTGCGTTCCTTCACGGTGTGATTGAAGTAGTCTTGGGAACCCAGGTAGTAGCCCCGGAAAGTGTCGAAGCCTCGCCGCGTTGGTGTCAGCGACCAGTTGCAGTAGCCCAAGTGCCACCTGCGCTTCAAAAGACGAAGTTTTGCTTTTGCGGATAAGAAACGGAACTGGCTAAGTATTTTTGAACTCGGGCAGCTTTCCAACAAAACTTTCTGTCATTCACGCAAGCCGTGAAGCTCAAAAATGAAATGCATAGCGACTGGTTGCCTAATCGCGGAAAATATCTTTACGATATTATGTGGAAACTTGGCACTAGTTTTCTATCGCACATATTCCTGAGTTTCTTACACTGAGCTAAATTGTTTACTAAATACACAAACTATACCATTCGATTGCAAAGTGAAGCATTCATGTACAAGAAAATGTGTTTTACCGCAGGAACAGCTAAACACTCAGATTCCAAAGTGAACAAAAAGCCGCATTCTATATCTTATCAGTGAATCGTAAAGAAGCAGCAGTTATGGTATTGCCCCTTTCGATTAAATAGCATGCGTCATAATTTATGCTATGTGAGCCTTCAACGCGCTGCTGGTAGTTCTTCATGCCCTCACAAATGAAGCAGACTAGCGACACTGTACACACTTGCCAAAAGCATGGGTGGAGTAATTTCGGCGCTTGAGTTCCTCCGCCAGTGTCGTCACCCCTATTGGCAATCCGTTTGGCTCGAGATGTCGAAATCCATGACCCTGCACGCGCAAGTCGAAAATGCAAGTAATCAATTTCGCTGCCCTTCCACAAAGCAGAGCGTCTCAAGCGCGTAGAACTCGTAAATTTGATGGAGAAGCTTCCTACTGAGAAAGAGCCAGCAAGTTGGCAAGTCATTACTTGAAGTTATATTATTTACCAACTTACAGGAGCACTGTCGTACACCTGTCGATATTAGCCATGATTTAATATCAAATTCTTACCAACAGCAGCAGACATTAGCATCATTTACGCAATATTAGCGAGCAATAGCATGTATGGTATGGCAAGCTAGAGCGGAAACTGTACTGACCAAACTTCCATTGTCACGATCACTAAGTTAACGTTAATTTGCGCCGACTACATAATAGTTCTAGCTTCTAGTGTGCCGTAAAATTAGCTGCGGCAAAGGCTCTGTTCTCCAGTGTCCATGTGCGGACGTCCTTGGTTACTTGTTTCGTATAGGCTGTTTGACACGGTCGTGGACTGTGCCAGCAGTACTGTCATTCCTTCTGTCTCAAGTAACACGCTCATTTCGTATACATGTATGCTTACGGATACGGCACAATGTATTCTTATGGATAGTGACGTGCTGCCCCCCTCCCCAACCCCCCTTACGAAAAATAAAACGCACAGCTGTTCGAGGGATGTAATAATAGAATGCTAACGCCTTAGCGTTATTCCTCATAGCGACTCCTGTCAGCTCTTTTGCTAATGCTATAAATGTCTGGAGAAGAAGTGATCGTGAAACACACAGCATACAACGAGTGAAAATACAGAGGAATGATTAAGCAAGGACTTCGTTATTATACACACCGTCATACTGCAAGGTTTCCTCGTTGCAAAATTGTGCATTGCTTCAGATGAGGATCTGATCATAACACACACGGTAACGATTTCTCGGCTTGCGACGTCAGAAAAAGCGTGCGCTAGAGATTTCAGAAGTTTTTAATGTGTCCATCCGTGTTACCTAACCTCTATTGTTCAAGTTATGTATTTCACAGAGCTAGTGGCGAGATAAAGGTTAGTTGCGCAGAGTATGAGTACGATTACACTGCCGATTACTACGACTTTGGGTATGATTGTACAATATTAAGCGTGGTTCGATTACACTTACTTTCTGTTAATGTTAGAAATGCGGTCACAGATATCAGTGTCTGAATATTTCATTTCAGTGTTTGAAGATTTCATACACATTGATGCAGCGGCTATTCTACGAACCTGAACGCCAAGCTTGTATGGGTAGCGGCCAGTCAACAGAGCAGCCCTGGTTCTGTAAGGAGGACAATATTTCACCGCGTCATATAGTACCGATCGGTTACCGCAGTAACACCATTAGTTCTGTAAAAAGCGCAGCATCGAGTGCCTCTCAAGCGTGCGCTACATAAAATCCGATGACCGCACCGACCTCAGCGTAGGCGTCCGCGGGGAAATTATCATCTCTTACTACCGCCGTGTTTCCCGAAGCACTCGCCCAGGAAAGCGCTGCGCCATGGCACAAGTGCGTTAGCGAAAAAAAATTATATTTTGCAATTCCGCAATGTAAAATCCGTCAGAAATTTTGTAAATTCCGGCTCATCTAACACTCCCACAAATTATAGCTGCGACTGTAATTTCGAGGTACAAGAAAACATATTTCTCGTACGAACAGGTTATGCGAACTCCGCTCATCCTCGCGTAGCCACAACAACCACTAGCAGCTCTAAATAGACAAGCATGGCTGAAAACATGCTAAGCCACGTGATAACTCTGACGTCACCACGGGGTGGAGGTTGGTTAAGGAGAAGGGAAAATAGGGGGGGGGGGGGGGGGGTAGGGTACAGAAGCTAAAGCACCGCATAACGACAGCACAGTAGTCGGTATGTGCCAGCAGCTCTCCGCATAGCATAGGCATGCGTGATAGTAGGTGGGGAAAGGAAATGAAGCCGAGTGATGTGAGGGTGTGGACGAAGGATATGAGAAGGGGAGAGCGTAAGGTTGGCATAGCCTTGACTGATTGATTTCTAGGACTTTACGTCACAACTAGTCGACAATGAGTCATATCGGAAGCGCACATCTGCGTAATATTAGGAAGCGAACATATTTGCAAACTACAAACGTACGGGGTGCACGTAGGAAGGACATAGTGTTGTTCCAGAATGACCCCTTCTCGAGCCAGTAACTCCAGCTTAGGCGAGTACATCTTCTTATTGTGCCAAGAAACGTCGTTCCATCCTGGAAAAAAAAACCGTATGGCATAATAGACCTTTTTCAAGCTATCCCAGAAGCTACTGCGAGCGCGTAGTGCAGTATGGGAAATGTGTGTACATCGGCGGAGGCAAGCTCGGTTTAAGCAAGCGCCCGACGCAGTGGCAGCTGTGGGATCGAAGCTACGACACGATAAGAATCGAATCCGAGTTTGGTGAATGCAGTCTGTCGACGTAGCCTGTTCATCCACATCGTGAAATGTGCGTAACATTTACATTTGCGCGTCCGAAAACGATGTATATGTACACAAAACAGGAGCACACTCAACGTGGCTATACTCTGCTTTGCTCTCGAACATTTTCAGGGCAGCATCTTCAGAATAAGTGATCAACTGCATCGCGTGAGCTATAGCAATGACATTTGTCACTTACATGACAGCTGTGATCGTAATGTCAACAATCACAAAACTCGACAAATAAACACAAAAACTAAAATTCACACACTCAGTCTCAGTACTGCAATAAAAATGTTCACGCAACAGGATAGTTAACGCATAGCATTTCAGAAAAACGAGATCACACACATGTTCACACACACAGCAGTCCGTGTGAACATCTAGGCGCTCGCAAATCTTTTCTTCGTGTAGCAGTTAAGATTACAGAGCATCGAAGGCAAGTGCACGCGATCGCATGTGCGCTATTTCACCGACACAGCTGGACATGGCACGTCGGCGGAGCTAGCATACATCAAGGACCACTGTCAACAAAATGTGGTTTTACTAAAGTGAAGTTTTATTGAAAAGGGAATCAAGCGACAGTAGCGAGTAGCGTGAACAGAGCCCAGCGGGACAGAAAAGAAATGCTCCGCATTTAAAAGTACACGCACCAAGCACGAAGGGGTACCAAAATGAGCCGGAATAACCACGCGGTAAATGGAAAACCATACCTGTTTAATTAGAAAACAGTGAATTAGAGTACCTAGAAAGAGATATCCACAACAGACTTCGTTCACACACTGCGCACAGTTCGTTCGTTTAGCACACACTGGCCGTTGGTCTACTTCGTCGTCGCAAACACATCGCTATTTTGCAGTTGCCTGCGTAGGACCACACTGCAATGCCGACACAAACACGTACACAGGAATACAGCGTCCACACCTCGGTGTTCTCCGCACACGCGGAGTGGAGATACAAGCACGTGGTCACTCGCAAACGCACGTATATACACTGCAGAGACTCCGGGAAACTACGTTGACGAGACATGCCAGCGCACACCCCGTATGACCAGTCCGACCCCCGCGAATGACCCCCTTGCTCCCCTCCTTTTTCATTGTCCCGTGCAGCTGTGCGCCTGCTTACAAAAACACACAAAAAATGCGTTTAGCCTCGCTCCCACTCGGAGCGAAAGATGCGCTTGGAAAGGCTGGGCTAGAGTGTACTAGAAAGGTTTTACCTTTCTAGTACACTCTAGCTGGGCTTCGCTCTGCTGGGCGGCTGGATGTACACACATTTCCCAGAAGCACTTGCGCGCCCACGGGTGGCGCTGCGGTGCTTGAAAAAGGTCTATTGAGATTTGTAGTCTTCGTACGTAGCTCGGAGCCGCAATTGTGTCCCCGCTAACTCGGCTGCGATTGTGTCCCTTGAATCACTTGCAGTGACCAATGCAGCAGGTACATTCCGGAGGTTGAATTTATATAGGTTATATACACCAAGTTTTCCAAGAACGGCAGCTTAAAGAGACAGAATTCCACTAATTATCTACCTCCTGCTTTAATATGCGACTTGGCGTGCTTCCTTCCGGTGATTTCACGGCAGGCAATGGCCTTTATTCTGGATCAACTGTTTTCATTGTGTTTAGTTATCAGTGTTTCTGCAGGCGATGAAACGTTATTTCAGTATTCATTTACTAATGATCGTTGCATATAATGATCATTGCACAATGAGCTTATAATGAGGGTTGAATAATGAGCGTTGCATATTTCTCCTCTATCTACGATTTACTCTGAATTTAGACAAACGAATGAGTAAGCACGTCCACGCACACGTGAAAGAACAAAAAGTAAAGATAACGCGTGCCTCAGGGAAATAAGACATTCTACGTTTATGGGATCATTCGCCGCGAACGCTCAGCATAAATTTTTGTTCCTCGCCTAAAACAAGAATCACTCCGATTAAACTTTTACAAGTAAATCTCCTTTCTTTGCTCTTCCAAACGAGACCAAGCATGCCTTTTTACTTGAAGCGCATCACCACTTTACATGTGCCTGAACATGGGGCATTTTACGCATTTTTGAATGTTTGCGCCCCTTGCACTTCGAAACTACTCGGTCATTGACTTCAATACTTCTTTGACACGCTTACTGCCAGCTATCCAGCCATGTGATACAGTCCTATTGTGCCTGCAATATTCGTAGAATGTTTTTTTTTTTTGAAATAACCAAATTGGGTGCAGAATTGCAGCTTTGCTTCACCACGAACCACATCGTGAGACATAGTAGTGATCCTCAATGAGTGATAATAAGATAGTGCCATTCCTTTTCAAGCAAGCTGATATTTAAGGTGTTCCGTGAAGTATTGTATTTTTTAGAGTATTTTTTCGCAACCTAGGTTTCAACCACTACGGCAAAATTCAAATCACTGTAATGGACAAAAAAAAAATTTCCCGAAAACACTTTCCGAGGGCAAATAGTGCACCGATAGAACGTCCACAATTTTTACAATATAATTGGAGAGGGTCTCGAGTGCAATGTTTGGGACGTTTGGCGTGGACGCAATCCTTTCGCCTCATCGGACGCAATCCTTTTCGCCTCTGTGCTGACAGTAAGAAGCGCGACCGACGAGTACTAAACAGCTTCCCTTTAAAACATTGCAAGATTATTTTCCCATTTTACGCAGCTCATGTTTGAAAGTACAGCGGGGTAGTAGTGGTTTAGTATCTTAGAGGCTTACCCAAATCGTCAGCGACGACAAGAACAATGTGTGGTGGATGTTTGTTTTCTTCAGCAGAGACGAGGTGCAGTATGACAGCCCACAATAGATGAAGACACGTACTCATCTTTTGGTGACGTTCCCCCCTTTTTTTGTTCTAGTTATCTGCAAGTACATGATATGTTGAATGAAAAGATATTCTCCCGAAACATTCAGACTATGCCCACTCATACCGTAAGTTCACTTTGCCACTACATTTGTGACGCCTGTTGCCAGAGTCATATTAATGGCAAGAAGTGTGAGCGAGTAATTTTTCATTCAGGAAATCACTTTTTATGCTTCTTATACCCTGAATCAAATGTCATGCCTTTGTATTTTTACTTGCTTTTGAAGAATAACGTCACGCATAGTTCATTTCGGCTTATTCAAGGGTGTTACCTAACGCACTACATTAGCAACTCGCATGATAACAACATAGGTCTGTAATCCAGCCTATATCCTAGAATGATAAAACAGGAATATAATTAACATATGGTTTGCGACTACAAAGTCCAATATTTGCTTCAGAAAAGAGTTTCGCGGAAGTTTTTGTTTCCACTCACAATGTCAAGTACACTTCTTTCAGTTCGTGACTTGAGTGCTTATGTTGGCGCTCCCATCTGCGAGAGCTGTGCGGAGCACTTCAGCAAAAGCCAGCGATTCGGGTGCATTTCCATACGTTGCATAGGTGCATTTCCTGCGAGCGCGCTGCCTCTGGCAAGGTTGCACGGTTGTGCTCACGTCAACGGGCAAAGGTGTCGAGGTCGGAATAGCCATTGTTGGACGTTGTACGGCGAGACAGTCTTTCACTCGGGGTAGGCCGTCGCAGTACGCAATTGCGTGCCCTTGTGGAGGTAGCGATGTTCGTTACTGAAATTTGGCAGTATTTCTGAGTGTCCGTCATTTATCTTCAGTATGCCTCTTGCGATGGAAACGCCATGCGTGAGCAGCAGCACAACTATTTCATCCGCTATGACATCCCCATGGTTTGGCTTCATAGGACGCAGACACAAGCCAGCAGGATTGCGGCGGAATGGCAAAATCGTCGGCTCTTCGCAAACTGTCATGTTGCTCATAAATAGCAGCGTTGACATCTAGACAAGTACAAAACAGTTCCCTTCGTTCCGGAATTTTGACGATTGCGCCGAGATCTTGGAGAAGATTCATCCCCCCGATGAGCCCTCTGCAGCAATCAGGAAGTACCAGGAAAGTCGCAACGAAGCTTGAGTCGTCAGTGTGAAGAGCGGCTGCGCATTTACCCGTTGGCCTCATTAGACCTCCGGTGCTTTTTATGTGTGGCGCTGCCCAAGGTGTCTTCACCTTTACAAGGCGGTCGGCCCGCCTTTGCCGCATAATTGAGAATTCAGCCCCAGTGTCAAAGAGTGCTGTCACGGGATGCCGATCTATTAAAATGCTAAGGTAGGCACGGGAACTTCTTCGGCATGTTGGCCTTCATCATCGGGATTCGTCGTCGGCATATTGGCACGGGCGACTTCGTCAGCATATCGGCATCGATCATCGGAATTCGCCATCGGCATATGTTTTGTTAGCTTAGAGATATTTTCGGCGTTTCGACACTTGGCAACCTTCACCCCGGAGGTCGCTCCTGTTAGTTTCCCCGGCGCGGGCTTTAAGATCGGTCCCTAATTACCCCTGCAGAACTAGGGCATGCTGAGCGAGTGGAAAGCAGAGGTAGCGGAGGCGGCCAGTAACAACTTGGCGGATCAGGTTGGCTTGCCCATATGGGACCATCATTCTGGTCACGACGGCGTTCAAAGCGTGCAGAATAGGGGCGCGAAGAGCTTCCAGGAGCGGCTTCCCTATAAGTACAGAAGCGGGCAATGCGGCCAGGTCCCCCACAGTAGAAGCAGAACGATCGACGTTCGGTCGTGCGCCAGACGTCAGTACGGTGAACTGGAGGCCGTCTCACAGGCTCCCGCTGCCAACAAGGTGTAGTAACGACCGGTGGCTAAAACTGCCCCACCGGCGGCGAAGGTGGTGCGCGACGGACAAGGTTGGCATAACTGAACGGGCGGATTTCAGCAAGCCGTGAAAAGGCTTGCTTCAATTCTTGCCGCACAACATCGGCAACAGAGGCAATGGCGGGTCGGCAGAAGCAACACCGAGGGCTCGCAGCTCGTCATGGTGGATCTCCTGGATCATTGCCCGCAAAGTACTTGGGTCGAAAATGGCCACTTTTCAGTAATACCCCTGTCACACGAGGCAACTAAAGTGCACTTTGAGCAAGTGCACTTCGCCGCTAGTGTCATTCGCACGCTGTCACACGGGAACGTTTAGTGACACTCGCTACAAAGTGCACTTGCAGGCAAGTGCGTTCGCCGAACTCACTTCGCGGCGACGAAGTGTGTAGCCTCGGTACCAGTGGCTCGTAAACAAATACGCTAATGCACAATGCGGCGCCCGTAGTATGTTTAAAACATTGTTTTCGTTATTAGAAGCACTGCAATGTATTAAAACAAATCATATTTCAACAAAGAAACCTCGCTATTCTTGTCCTCGGGCAGTTTGCAGCCACGTCCGCTAGGGGAATGCACATTCCCAAAGCACACTTCTGTTTCTCGTGTAGCAGCGCGTGAGCGTAAGTGCACTTTGTGAGCGTAAGTGCACTCGCTCAAAGTGCACTTTAGTTGCCTCGTGTGACAGGGGTATAACACTCTTGTTTGCGCCTGTCTGTGTTTCCTTTTCTTCGTCCGTGTTTTTTGCGCTACCGAGTTTGTGCCACTTTTCAGCCGCTGCACTTATGGGCGATCTTTTGGGCTGCCGGTACCGTTGCTATGTACACGCTAGATGAGAGTCGCCTCTTTAATGAATTCGTCTGCTGTGGTTGGCTGGTTACGTACGAAGCCGGCAAACAGCTGTTCCTTAATGCCCCGCATAAGGTGACACACTTTCTTTGTTTTGGACATATGCGGATCGGCGTGACGAAACACACGGGTCATGTCCTCTGCATACATGGCGACGCTCTCCTTAGGTTTCTGTATACGGACCTCAATAAGTTGTTCCGCGTAGTCTCGCCGGTCCGGGGTCGAAAACGTATCGATGGAGTGTCACCGCAAATGGTCCCACGTCTGGTAATTCGCCTCCCTGTTCTCATACCACATGCGAGTGCTGTTTTCTAGTGCGAAGTAAGCGTGGGCGAATTCTCGTGGTTCGTTCCACCGGTTTACCATAGCGACGCGTTCGTACTGGTCAAGCAAGTCCTCCGCATCTTCAAAAGGATCGCCATGGAAGATAGCGGGAACGCAGGAATGTTCATTGGTCACCTGAGGAAGGCTCGTCGGCCTCCTGTGAAGCTGGGACATTCGCCGAGATCCTAGGAGTCACTATGCCGGTAGTAGTCGCAGCGGTTGGGAATTCGGGGCTCAGTCCTAGCAGGCGTCGACTGAAACGGTCCACTGGGGTCGTGACAAGAAATGGAGTTTCGGGACTAGTTGTACGGCTTCTGTTGCGGGTTTCCCGCATGAGGTGACAAGGACCAGCACCTCCACCAGTGTCGCGACGTCAAGAACTGCGGGCTTAGAGCACGGGTCGGCAACAAAAGCAGCAGGTCGCCTTTTTAGTAAAGCCCACTAATCAGCTTCTTTCTCTGCGCCTTCACAAACAAAAGCGCTCGTTCCAACTCCAACAGTCTTCTTCATCGCAGTACACATGCAGGCGTGGCAATAGTATATATATAAGGTCCTATTCTGTTCAAACTTAACAAAGAGGTGCCTATAGTTGAAACAAAATTATGTTTCAGTCATACCAGAAAACTATAAAGCAACAATTATCTCCTGCTCTGTGCTGCAAGAAGAGTGGTGGTGAAATAATGATGTACATGCTTTGAATGTGGCAACTACTGTATGCAAGTGACCTTGCTATCCATTCATTGTTCAACTATTTTTCTTATAGTTGTACGTGTTTCCTTACTAATCGATCGGCTGAAAATAGGTTCGCGGCTAGAAGGGCGGCTCCATGAATTGCAGCGTATGCTCATGTCCACACATATCCCTCTCCTACCTCGAGGTAAATGGTTGAGCTGGCAGAGCTTGATTGGTATGCAGCCAACTGCTCGCATATCCCTTGGCAATAAGCACTATTATTATTGGATATAAAGCTCCCATCTACTTCCGTTTCCTCGATAAAGGGGAAATACGAAATTTTGCGCGGATCACTCAAGAGACAATAATAACGCAGTGATATTACCATAACGCCCGTTTTGAGTATTCTGGTCCACCCCAATCGTTTACTATGCACGACACCAGCGTTCCATTCTTTGTTCAAAAATATTCCTAATCGACATCCGTAAATGACTGACGTGCACTATTCCTTTGGCACATTAATTTAGTATGCCAACTGATTTACTTGGGTCGGGTCGGTGCATTTGTACTTACAAGTCAACACTTGCAGTCTTCGCCGAGTTGACCCAATAGCTGCTTTCAAGTAACAGAAGGGCTCCTCCGAAGACGCTGTCGAAACAAAATTTACAGCGTCTTTATCTATTTTTTTTAAAGAAACTAATTGCTAAAGGTCCAATGGTCAGCGAAACGTATCATGCAAAAAATGCCAACTTATGACATTTCTTGACTTCTCGAGGCACTCTCGCGCATTCCGCACTACCTCATTTACCTTGACGTTGAGAAAATGGCATCTTTGACATCAGTATTTACCTTCTAGGTACATTCCTTATAACGAGGCCGTGCCACGTTGCTATCATGCTGGTCCTCATACCTCTATAGTGCCGACTGACACGCGTCATCAGGATGTCTCTACTGATTTAGGTTGTCATCTTTTCCGTGCACTAAGTGGTGTACGCAGAAGAAAGGTCAGGTCACTTTTACAAGTTTGTAGTGGTTTCAAGCGCACACGTCAGCTGCAGTACATTTAATATCATCTCGAACCAGTTTCCGCGTTTACTGGTATTACACTGACGTACTAAGTCTGTGACACCGAAGAATGGACGTCATATGAAAAAAAAATCAATCATAAAATGATCATTTTATTATAGGAATCGTTATAACATGAAAGGTACGAAAGTTTAATGTGTAGGTGAGAGAAGCAGCTGACTTTCTCTTAACGCTTGGTATTTTATTGTGCTTGGCTACTTAAAGCCCCAGCAATTATCATTAGATTGAGTGATCCCTCAATTAAAGAAAGAAAAAGAGGCACTACCAAATGCTCGAATTTCGTGCTTGGCCCTACCAAGAATGCTGTCAAAAAAGTACTTTACAGCAACACATTAAACACCTAAAGCCGACCATGAAATGTGAATGCCCGGATATGATTAGCAATAACAAACTCGTGATGACAATTACCCAACAGGCCTAAACTCTGTTGTTTTCCGTCCGTAGGTATACACTGTGGGTGGGTCAACCCAGCGGCTGTGAAAACAAGAGTGAGCTTCTGAATGCTTCAAGAATTCTGTCGCTACACCTAGCTCCTAAGGTTGTCCACTGGCTCCACAGAGAGGAACTTTTCATTTTCATCACAAGCGTCACGTTCATGAAATTTGCTTCGAGTTTCCTTATTACTTTGGTAATTTCAGCCCCGCACGAATTACTACGGCCACTGTGCAATAATTTTACACTCCACTTTGGCGACAGCTCTCGGGGGTTCTGCGTTAACATTTGCATAAATCAAAAGTTATGTGACTGTGAAACTAGGAAATTGGAGCAGCTGTGTTATCTACAAAATTACGGATTTGGGTTTTCTTGAGCTTTCCTGTTGCTTGCAACATGCCTTGGACATTTGGATGAATGACGGTTTCTATGAAAGCTCTTCAAATTCATTTGTGACACGTAGAGCGTTTGAAGCACTTGCTGCTACAAAACCTAAATGTGCTTCAGTCGCCTGCGTCAACAAAGCGGATCTTCATGAGTGCACTTCTTTTACTTCAATTGAATCATTGCAAGCAGGTGCAGCGGACACATTGCCCTTTACGGAAGGACTATCACAGAATGTGTTGGGGTTTGTCTTCCAGCCCCACTTAAGGAGATCATTTTCCCCGCGATACCGATGCAGGTGTCTTTATTAAAATACGATGGGGAAGTTGTCTACTAGTGCACTCGTATCACGACCCACAACTTGAGCTGTCTTTTCTGCCTTTTGCTCTGTTATAGACAACGCGGCGTTCCAAGTGTGTGTTGCCGTTTGCCTCCAAAGTTTGGGGCATCGGGCCTTTTGGCGGCGCGACCTTGTCATAAAGGTGGCGTCATGTTCCGGCACCCGCTGCATCTTGGATGTTGCCCTCACTTTTTCAAAACAGTTTGTCGCTGCTTTATATTAAAAAGGCAGGGTAAAAGGATAGAAGAAGTACTTTACGGAGCAGCTATCGGTAACACCGCCCTGAAGAGACTGTCTGGAAGAAAGCAGTGCTTTGGTCGGGGGAGGTGTCCTTCTACAACTCTCTGTAACACATGGTGAGAGGACTACAAGATTTAGTAATTCACAGCCACATACTGATTTAGTAATTCACAGCCACATTGAGAGGCCCTTCTCTATGGTTTACGATACACCGTTTCACATGCACACTTTACCATACATTATACGTGCGTGTCGATTTTGTTGTCCCCACAGTCGGTACAGTACCTATGCAGCGAAAATATCGGCCCAGCAAGATTATCGGCCCACCTCGGATTTCTTGCTGGGCCCCGCCATGTTGATCTAGTGGCTATGGCATTCGGCTGCTGATCGGAAGGTCGCGGGATCGAATGCCGGACGTCGCAGCTACATATCGATGCAGGTTAAACGTGGAGGCTCGTGCACTGCGCGAGGTCAGTCACTGTCGAAATTTCTAAAGCCGCGGCAACTCTCATAATCCTGTCGTAGTTTTGGGGCGTAAAACATCAGAAAAGATTACTATTATTATTGCCTTCGGTTGTGTCGTGCGTGCTTGTGACCCGGAGCGCCTCACTTATCGCAGGCACATGGCCCCGCACGGCGCATGGTAAGCGAACAGGGAGGCGGCGTCATGTCAACCCGCTAGTCTCCGCATGCCAACCTCCCCCGACTACTTTTGCGCTGTGTCTGTGGTTCAGGATTAGGCGAGCATAGTTGCCGGGCCGCTCGAGGTTATTTGGGCGGGTAAATTTCCGTGGAGCTTGACCTTCGATTCTGCTATTTCTTATCAGTCACGTGACCTGGGCCCGTTTACCATGATTCTCTCCTGTAAATTTTTTGCAGCTAAGCTCTTTAGGAAATTGTTCCTTGTCAGGCGAACTAAAAAGCTATCATCATCATGAGTTCATGTCTCCGAGAGCGAGCATGTCCTTCTAAGCAATCCCCAGTGCCTCCTAAAGGCGTTGCACTTTCCAGTGTGCGGCGCTTGCACGCGCGCATCTTGCTTGCGCACATTACTTCAGCTCACTATTACACTGGTAAAACTGCGGCTGGCGTCCGCAAGGAGAAGAAAAATAAGACGGTGACAGTGTCCGTTGGTGTGTCCGATACACAGCGTCTCGCAAAACTATGCTTTTGTGCATAGCTTCGCATATGCGAGAGCACGCCTCCTCTCATGGCGCGTAGCTACGCAAAAACGCATAGTGTAGTAGTATGGCAAAGGGCTCATCCGCCGCGGTGGTGTAGTGGTTATGGCACTCGGCTGCCACCCAAAAAAACGCGGGTTCGATCCCGGCCGCGGCGGTCGTATTTTCGATGGAGGCGAAAATGCCAGTAAAGAACACCAGGTGATCAAAATTTCCGGAGCCCTCCACTACGGCTTTTCTCTCCTTTCTGTCTCTTTCACTCCCTTCGCCCACTCCCACGGACGCTTAGCCGTGCTCCAAACATGAGCTGCATAAATTAGCGTTCATTCCTCAACCGAACCACTATCATGATCATGCCATAGGGCTGGGACGGCTTGAAGCCGACGCCCCTTTGCGTGTGCCGCCGTCTGTGGCTCGACGCCGACGTCTTCAGGCTGAGCTCGGTGCGAAACATTGAGAAGCGTTCGCTGGGCCTCGAAGTGCTTTGCGGGGTGTTTCCCGAAGCCTCCGATTAAGACGAAATGCGGATGTGCCGCAGACAAACCCCGACCGGCCAAGTGCCACTCAACTTCTCTGCTTCGCTAGCCTTCCGCAACTATAGCGCAAGCTTCGCTAATTCTTATATGGCGAAGCTTCATGATTGTCGCGTCACGCCCTATCCTAGCTTTTATCCCCTTCTGAAGTTGGCAGGTCGCTCATACTGAATGTTGCAGACCTCCCAGCCACTACTGTCTCCAGAATAGTGTGACTAAAGCAGATACGGCTGACAAGTCCTTTTTTCACTGGAGAAAGTCCGCGCCGTATTTCATTTGCAAGCCCGACAACATTAACCAAGACGCACGCCACGGCGAAGCGACGCCTGCAGGCAAAGTGTCCACTGCTCAAGGCTTAACCGTGTTGCGAAGTGGCTTTACTGCCTGTGAACAAAGGTACCTCTCGGAGCATGAGCTCGCATGCATTGTTAAACGACAGCTTTACGTTAACCGTGCTGCGGTTCGTTCAAGACGCCCTATTTTTAACTGCGTAGAATCCGCTGACGCTGACGTACAGCATTGTGTGCCGACGCTTTGCGACGTAGTCGCGTGCTCTCGCGCTGGTACGCAGGCAAAGCAGCTTTCAGAGCGACATTAGCTTCCAGGCAACGAAGTTCTTACAGACAGGTCTCACCATGGTGCTTCACCGTGCGACCGCTGCCACCGTGCATGCCAGAACTTGTACTTGTCGCTTCACTCGCGGTACGTTCAGCTCTTTAGCTGCTGTATCGGCCAACGGCGTCAACGAGCTTTAATGGCTTTCTATGGATGAGTTGTGATCGTTGGATTAGCGTGGTTTGTGCCGAGATCCTACAAGAACAGTCTGCAACAAAAACGCCTCGCACTTCATGTTGTTCCCGAAGGATTTCAACCTTCAATAGTAATGAATGCGCCGGACAGACCGGCCCTCGTTCAGCACATTCACACGTTCAGGAGTGCATGTGAATTTTGTGGGCTTAATCTATGGGGCTTTAACAGCGTGCTTTAGCATGACGGCAGCTTTGGCACGTGGCCGACGTGCGATCAGGGAATGCGGGATCCATAGCGTGTGCTTGGTCCGCTTGCCGAGCCGATGACCGCCCCGGCCACTGCCCAGCGCCCAGTCAGTGCTGACTGCAGTGCAGAAAATCCTTCTCCGTTGCAAAGGCAGGCTAGCTCATGTCGATACAACGCAGTTGTAAGTAACAAACATTTGTTTTTAAGGGAGATAAATGACCCTGCGAGGGTTTTTTTATTCACACGTGAAGTTGGGCGCACCAACAAGGGTAGCGCCACTGGTAATTCTTTCGCGACTTTCATGACCAAGTTTAAGAGATTTTGCGCGTTTTCTGGGGTACGAGCATGCTTGTTTCCGTCAATGTAAAAAGCAGTCTTCTCATTTTCACAAAGACCGCAAAACTTTTTCCGAGTGGTAGACGGTACTTTCAACGCGCACGAGAATCTTACAGATGTTTTCTCGCGTCGTTAGGCTAAGCAGCGCGGCACTTTATCTACCGAACTACTTGGTAATTTGCAGCGCCTTCTAACACATCTAGAGTAATGTGCTTTAGCCATGCCACATGAGAAAAATATATTGGCTGTTTAGGATATAAAAGATTGGAGTTTTACTCACCGGTCCGCGTACCTACGTGTCACAAGGTTAAGGAGTTTTTTTAGGTAGTGCCCAAGAATTGTACACAAAGCTTCGGGAATGATTCTTAATGCCGCCTCTGTAATGGTGAAAACTGCGCCATTGTTCTGCAATGAATACAGCCGTATCTGACTTAATTTATTGCGTTCGGACACGTTCGTACTGCGTCACTGGGAACGTGATTTCTCTCGCACAAGCTGTCGTTTGGATAAGAAGTATTATGCTAAGGGGGCTACATGATGCTTGTCTAAAGAAACGGCTTTGAATAGAAGTAGTAGTCCAAACAATGATATGCTTGTCACTGCGCATCTGTGAGTGAATAGAGCCTGGACTCAACAGACCCCGTCAGATATATAACTATGGGAAGTCCTACTAAACGTGACAGCGCGAAAGTTCCCATTTCCTTGTCGAGAACAGATCTTGCAACCAAGCGAACCAAGCGTTTGGAACTGTCGTCTAAGTAAACTTGATCAGTTGCGGAAGCCGCATCCTCACCGAATTATCCTGCTGAGACAAAACTTTACGGTGCCGCCCGTCGTTAGGTGTGGCTTTTACAAAAGCGCACTCATAACGCGTAAAAATGTCACACATGTCCAAATGCGGCTCTTGCAACACTGAGGAGACGCTCGGACACGTACTGTGCGTTAGCGCTCGCTCTTCCGACGAGCGCAATGTTCTTCACGACGTTTTCAGTCAATTCGGCCAGAAGCTTCCTCTAGAAAAAAGCATTTTTGTCATTGTGATAACTGAAGGGCCGGGCCGCACAGGCGTGTTTTAAAGTGCGCACTGCAACTGTAGATAGCTCCTCGATCATCCTTTGTCCCGTAACAGCAGTCAGTTCGGCTTGACGGTGAATTTCTTCTCCGAGATCACCGCTGTAGTCACTCTCGCAACATTACCTCGAACAGCACAAGAGGTTTCGATGACATTGAGCACTATGGAGCCAGACAATATTTCCGTCATTGATCTACATGGATCGTTAGCACTGGTGTACAAGGCATGATCTCCTGGTCCAGACTGTGCTAGAACGCCGAGTTAATACATTTAGGCGACATAGCCAAGATGCACATTTTTGACGTATTCAATGACAGCTGGGAGAGTTTTGAACCTTGCGGGAAGCGAGCTCGTGTCATCCCTATTCTCCAGCCTACGATTGCTCTTTTCAGTTACGAGGAAACGCTTACGGAGAAGGTGGTACTGATGCGCCTCGACTGGTGGCTGCCGACCAGGAACATCTCCCCTCCGCAAGTTTCATGATTCAGAAAGGATAGCAGCAGCATCAACAGTGTGATTCGTCTCAATCACATCAAACTTAACAAAGGTGCACGGCACGTCACTATCGTCGTATTCCTCGACATCAAGGAAGCATTAACCTTACATGCTCTGAATTTTCTTGGAGTTGGCGGTCGTATGTACCACTGGATCTTAGACTACTTCACCCGTCGGTCAGTCTACACGCCCCCAAAAGAGGATGGTACAGCTCCGCACACTGTGCATTGATGAGTTCTCCAGGGCGGTGTCCAAGTCCGACCTTATTCAACATCTCTCTTATTTGACTGAAGAAGTGTATTTCCACGTAAACTGAAATCTCTCTATACGCAGATGACATCTGCATATGCAGCTATGGTCGTAATGGACTTCTCCTACGAGCAGGATTACAGAAGGCCATCAACCCAATCGAAAAATTTCTACGCCTACTAGGTCAAAAGATGTCACCAAAAAATTTTCCGCCATTACTGTTACTAGGCGTGATGTCTCTCGCTAAATGTGTTAAAGGTTTCACATTGTCCCTTGCGGTATGTGTCAAGTGACAAGTTCCTGGGCGTTACAATCGACAGGCAAATGACGTGACACCTTCCGTTCCACTACCAAAGGAAAAATTTGGGTCATATGCGAGAACTTTCCGTTTTTCATTTAGCAACGTTGGTGGTTGCTCTGCAAATGCCCTGCAGCGCTTGTGAACGGCTCTCTGCGTAGACATTTTGCGATACAGCGTTCCTGCGTTACAGGACATTTCCCAGGCCAACATAAAAGCACTCACTGGTGCTCAAGCCAATCCCTGAGGATGTGTCAGGGCCTAGGAAATATTACACCAACTCTTGGAACCCCAGCAGTAAGCAGACGCCTATCAGCTCCAGTACTTCTGCAGCAAGAGTTCCTTTTAGTCCACATGCGCAACGCTACCAGAGTGCCGCATCACCCTTTTGCTCTGAGATAGCGGTCTAGAGGTGTAGAAGCTTCATCTTCCCGCATTATGAGAGCGCATCTACAGGGTTTGTACCGGCGGAGCCACCGTAGAAATATCTTCGTTGTCAATCGTCACATCCATGCTTGGGTTAAGGAGCAAGGAACGTACATCCGGACCAGCACAAGCATACTTTGCTCTAGAGCACATTGAAAAAGAGCTACGAGGCTCACTCACCGCCACATCTATACCGACGTTTCTGCTGCGCCTAAATCAACTCCCATTGGCACATGGATACCGTTTAGCAAATGTCACCAGCTCTGCCGCTCTCAATCACTCTACTTCATCTACAGCCACTGAACTGGCTGCACTGCGGGATGCTTGTCACTATATCGTCGACGGGACAGCTGAGTCTCTGGTCGTAGCCACCGACTCATGAACTGCCCCGCCGTCCCTGAAGTGCTCACGCATGCAGGAACAACCGTTGAGGACATCAGACGTCTAGGCAACAGAGCCTGTGAACTGCATAACAGGGTTGTGCGGCAATAGTTACCGCTCACTGCGGTAAGGTAATGTCCAGGCGGACCACGCTGCCAAACTTGGACATGGAGCCCCGAGCGAAATGGTATAGCGATCCCTTTCTCAAGAAAAGACGCGACGGCACTCATAAGCATTCTTGGCGTTTCCAGCAATCCCTCTGGAGAGATGCAGGACGTCAGTGCGGACCATTGTACAAAATCGACCACTTGTGCGAATTCGACATGCCGCGAAACCTCAATGGACAAGACCAAACATGTCTGCACTATATGAGAATAAACGCTTCCTATACCAACTACTTCAAGTATGAGATCAAACTTTGACTCGTCATTATGCCTCTGTAAATCTTCAGCAACGCCCTGTAAATCTTCAGCACTTCTGTGTGAGTTCAGGCACTACGCGTCTGAGTGACAATCTCTGAAAGCAGCACTACACCTTCGCCGGACTACAGCCTAGAGCTACAGCAACTTCTCGGTCCAGCGCTAAAGGTCACTTGAGCATCACGCTCCACTAACGCTCTGATGACATTTTTGCGGGCCACAAGCTTCAACAAACTTCACAAATAGGGCATGTGTTTGACGGCGCTGTGAGATGTTCTATATCTTGTGATTATCATCGTATATATCATTGTCATTACCTAGAACATAGAGTAGAATGTCACGCCTATTGCCAGGCAAATATCATTAGCACTTCATTAAAGGTGTTCGGGTCGCCGGTGCCGCAACCCTTTACTTTCCGAGAACTGGGGAGAACACCGCGTGTCACACACACCTGCTATTTCGTTTACCGGCGGCACATATGGCTCACTATGGCACGGGCGAAGCTACAGCAGGTCCTACGACCTTCATTTCTACGTGCTACAGCTGTGCGCCGCCTTTCGCATGCAGCAGCTGACAATAAGGATCACTATCGTACCGAACCTCAGAGCGAGGAATCACCTTTCTTTCCACTCCCGCTGGGGCTAGCTCCAACAAAATATTCTTATCTCTCTTTCTCTCTCTCTCTCTCTCTCATCGATGAAGGCGACGCGCAGCAACTGTACCCCGCGCTCACGAAAAGAAGCAGGCATGGGCAAGGTGCACGAGAAAAAACAAAGACCAATATTTTGCGAGGAAAAGCATGTGAGCCGTGGACGGGAAATGGACTACCAGGAGAGGGGAGGAGGAGGTACCCATCGAGTTCCGAGCTCGATAGGTTTCCGCCAAGCTAACCCGACATCTTCCCAAGCGAGTTCAAGCGACCGGTATACGCTTGGGCTGACGAACCCCGTACGCAGGTCATTTCACGGACTTCGACCACGTGCAACGTTCCTGGCCACTACTGTCAGCCCGAGCTTCAACCGGTAGCTTCCACTCGCCCCCGAAGAGGCCAAGTTCTCCTGGCGAGAACGTCCCTGTGCCATCCGGACACACAAGCCCACTGAGTCACTGGCTGACTGGCCCAAGGTGGCTCCTGTAGGGACCTCCAGTCCCTACAAGTCCCTACCTCCAGTCCCTACCTTTTTTTACGAGCCTGGTGGCGCACATGCCACCGCCCCGTTACAAAGGGGACGCTCATAGCGTCCATCCATCCATCCATCCATCCATTCAGTCCGGAGGAGGGTTGTGACGCAAGGCACTTATCAGAGGCGCATGGCCCTGCACGTTAAAGTGTTTTAGCCTTTAGTAAAAAAGCATATTTTTACATTTTTGTGTACCTATAAAATAAACTAAAGGTTACCGTGTTTAGACCGTATGTCCGATGCGCACTAGAGTTACCGTATATGCTACCGGTAGCATATACAGTAACTCTAATGCGCACAGAACCACAACGCCAGCGTTGCTGTGTGGTTGTTGCTCAGGCATGTTCAGACGTGGCCTTTGGGTTGCTTCTGTTTCACGATTTTCCGACACGTTTGTGCGGGGCAGTGCTGTGCGTGCGAGATACCGTTCTACGCGTCTCCTCTGTCTACGCATCTACTGTATGTTCATTCTACGCATCTCCTGTATGTTCTGGGTGTATGCGTGCATATGTGCTCTCTGCTGGGCAATGTTCCGGTCATTCCGGAACATTGTCCGGAATGTTTGATGAAGAACCATTACTAGGTTAACACGTAGCCCATCCTCGCTGCGAACTGTCAAAACCAGACTCCTAGCGAATCTAAGAGTTCTTTCTTTAGCATTGCCTATATATCATCCCTCGAGCAGACAACAATGAGAAATTCATGATCAATTGTTTCTTTCTTCCTCTAGATGGAACAATGGGAACTCCACAGCAAATAACAATCTTGCTCTTCAATAAAAAGCTCCTCACTACTAAGTACCCGGACGTATTGTAACGCAAGTTACTTCTCACTTAGTTAAATTGGCGATTTTTAACTAGCTTGAATACGTGTTCTGCGACAGCTACGCTGTTTATTGGCCCTATAAGTAGCGCAAGGGTGATGCCACCGATGTCTTTATATTATTTATTTCGCGTGGCGTAGTGCAATATATATATATATATATATATATATATATATATATATAATATATATATATATATATATATATATAATATATATATATATATTCGGGTGTGTGTCTGTGTTGTGCGTCCTTTTTTAACGCCACAGAAGGAAAACTGCCGCTTTTAGCCACGCTTGCGATGCCACTAACAATACCACATGACTTACCCTTAATGAGATACAAATGAAACTACATCATACAAATGGCATAAAAGCGTGTTTCATTTTAGGTCTCGCAGAAGGCGTCCATTATGCGCTAAACGTGGTGGGCGCGTGGCAGAGGCCAAATGGCATCCCACTGAATTCATATAAGCCATGTGGTGTAATAAAGGCAATTTTTGGATTGTCGTCAGAGGCTATAGGTAGTTGCCAATAACCGGATCGTAAGCAAGAGAGGAGAAGAACTCGGCACCTTGCAAACAGGCAAGGGCACCGCGATACGCGGCAATGGCAAGCTTCATTTCTTGTAACCTGTTTAAGCAGTGGCAATCTACGCAAAAGCGAATCGGTGCATCTTTCTTTTTAACTAGAACGACTGGTGATCGCCATGGACATTTGGGTGGCTGAATTACACCGCGCCTTAGAATGTCACCCACTTCATGAATGACGATGCGTTCTCTCGAGATGATGGCCGCAGCCGCGTGGTGGGTGAGCAGCTGTATATACACGGTGACAAAAATTCGACGTTCCACAAAGAGTATTGCTGTGGCTGTAGAAAGCAAGGCGAAACTTGTCAGGAGGCCGAGGAGTTCCTCTCGTTGCTTTGGTGTTAAGCCGTCGTTGACGACATGGCGGAAACCTCTTCAGGAAATGGCGCAGTTCTTGCCGTGGGAACTGCGCCACTTAGTTTCGCGCTTCGGTAGAAGTTTTATACATACGGAAATACTTCCATCTGAATAAACCTGTACTTTCAGGCACCCCTCCGTTTCTGCGGCTTTGTAGTTTTCTTGTCTCTTATTCTGCCCTTTGTTGTAGTGGGATACGTGCATACAGAGGGTGGATGACGAAGACATGAGCCTTGCGATATCGCAGACCTAATAAGAATAAGACAACGTTACTAAGGTTGTATAAGTCCTGGGGTC
>JABSTT010004641.1:0-22705 GCA_013339685.2 Hyalomma asiaticum
TTTAGCAAGAAAAATGTCGTGAACGATCAATCCTACATGTTCCCCAAACTTCAGCAGAAAAAAAAAAAAAAGAAAAGCTGCATGCGGAAATCAAGAAATGCTGTTAAAGGCTTAGGAAAAAGATGACATTTGGGAAAGGACATTTAGGAACCTGATGATGAAGTGACTGTGGATGTAGCCTATCTACTGTGGAACAGCGGCACTGTGTTACCTTTACGCCAGCTAGTCCTCGAATGCTGTGCTTACTACTCCGGCACCTCTATGTTCTTTTTCTTTGTTGCATGAGGTGCTTTTTTTTTTGCTTGTAGCTAAGGTTGTGATTAAAGGAGACAATGCCTGGCTCTGGAGTTAGTCATACCACAAAACATGTCAGCCTATCACAGTTTCTCGCTAAAAGGTTTTGTATTCTGATAGATTAACGTGAGTGAACACACCAAGAAGCACGTGCAGCAGCATTCATTAGTGTGTTTAAATTTAAAAGCCACTTCTACATGACTGTTCCAGAAGCTGCTGTAATTTGGTGACTCTATAGTGTGCTACTTCAGAATATGCGCAGTAAGAAACTAGGTAATTATAAAGCGCACATAACTGCCATATATCATGACGTCTGGCAGTAATGGTGATAGGAAATTTTGTTGTACTAATAGAGACACTCCAAGCTTATGTAATACGATTTGCAGGGTCTACGTGAGTGTTCTTTTGAAAGAAAAGGTCTGCAAGAGGTGAATTTACCATGCAGTTAGCATTCTGCATGACCGAATGTTACGCATTACTTAAAGTCAGTGATCCATAATGCACTTTCTCTGCAGGAACTATCAGGCAGCACGGTCAGCATGCATGTTGACTTGCAGGCTACGAGCTGTTATCACTATCGGGTTCCCTTTTAGACTAATACATTGACACAAAAGCACATAGCACCTTTTCGCTGAATTTGGGAGGAAGTACATCAACAATCATTAGCTGGCAGTAATGCCAGGTTACCCATAGTGAATAATTTGTTGGATGTGCACAAAGAAAGTCAGTCAATTGTGGTCAATGATGCGACGTTTCTACACGTTTCATTGCAAACGTGCATGTCGAGGACAATATGCAGCCATTACATAGGGGTTTTAGGTATGTATACATTTCAGGTATGTATGCTCTTGAGTTCGCTTTCGCGACCGATAAAGGGGTCCCTTCGCTGTTCACAGCAACGAGCGCTTCCTTTTACTCATAACAATATATAGCCGGAGTCTTGCGCAGTTTTATGTCATAAACAACCACACCAATTAATTTAGCCGCAGCCTGTTCCCTTGTTGAAGTAAGATGCGATGGGTGGGGCTAGATGGTAATACATTTAGTCCAAAACTTCAACTGCGCGAAGGACGGAACACTAGAAGTAGACAGTACCTGCGCTCGTCCTGTCTCCTACTTCTGGTGTTCTGTCCTCCACGCAGTTTAATTTTTTGACTAAATCGACTCTTGTTGTTGGTGCTAGAACACTGGTTGTTAGGCATAAGGGTCCAGAGTTCAGCGCCGCCGACTCAAGTAGCAACGGCTGCCTGTATTGTAGCGCTCAGTTGTTCCTTGGATCACAGTGACTCCTTTATCGCAGAGAATAGCGAAAAGTACGTACCTCTTTGCATGAAACAAAGTAGTACCTGAAAAAAAACGCAGCAGAGAATAAGATACGGGCTTACACATCATTTTACGAGGTATGTATATGTAACCCTTTCACACGACATACATTTTAAGAACCATCGCAAGGGTAAGCGCACTAATCATTCCGAATTTCGGTATGTTTATTGCATAATGTGAGCCTCTCTCTCTCGAAGGATAAGGTAAATTAAGGGAAATAATATCGCAGTTGAGGTCGAAAAATGAAACTTCCGACTGTGATAGATGTGTTTCAGCGTCGCTCTTAAAGCCCGTTTATTATATAAGGAAGACAGAAGAAAAGTGCCTGAAATATCACAACTAACAGCATGAAGCCAATAGCGAATATAAGTTGTGCAAAACTGTAGCAATGAATGTAACATAACTATTCCGAGAGAGGTAGGAAAACGTAATAGTTCTGTGCTCTACCGAAATCTTGCCTAGTTGGCTGTAAATTATTCTTCGTACTGAAGTAAACATGAGCATGTTCAACAGCGTAGCTCTTAAGAATCCTCAATCATCTGCACTAGGTCGGATGTCTTCGTCACGGTGGCAAAGTTGACCCGCTGTTGTCCTCGACTCATTAACCACTGCTGCGTTCGACGAGCTCTTCCCCTCAGCCCACTGCTACATGGTAGCGATTATGTGAAGGCCAATGTGTTATAACGTGTAGAAAATGCTTAGCTCAAAGTGGGAGGTTCAATCCATGCCGCCACAGCTGCATTTCCACAGCACGAAACGGAAATAAATAAATAAATAAATAAATAAATAAATAAATAAATAAATTGGTACGTCAAGCCCGAACTTGCCAACCATCGATCACCCCCATTTCCCCTATAAGGGAAGGGCACCTGAAAATTTTAGGGGCGAAGCTCCTTAAGCTGTGGGTCGGTTATCACGTATCGTCGTATCGTGTAACCTGCACCACTCACAATACCATGCAACGCCATGCAACGCCGGGAGGCTCGCGCTCGCCCTCGGCGCGTGCCTCCCGGCGCGCGAGCTCTCTCACTCTTCCATCTGCTGTCTTGTGAGAGAGAGCGAAAGGCGCGCGTTGACTATGGAAACGTTCTTTCTTCGATGAACGCTGTACCCGCTCCCAAAGAAGGAGAACGCGCCCTCACCCGCGAGAGACAACGTTGGCGCAGGCAGCGTCCTCTAGCGAGTTTCTTGATTAAAAATATACCGACTGCTCGCGCTGGAGAACCGTTCACCGGCCACCCCAACGGAACCCCTCCAAGGTTCGACTCTCGAGTGCCTGCCGGGTGTGTGAACCCCATTGCTGCCGTGTCGCCACGCACGCCATGCCCACAGGCCCAGAGCCCAACCAGCGCTCCTCCATGCATCGCCGTGCACAACTGGTGCGCAGTCCCCTACCGCCAGAGTCCTCGCCCCCCCTTCACCACCTCAGAGGGCATACAACCTGCGCAGCTACTCTGATGCCACTCGGCGGACGGCAACCTCAAAGGCGGATTGACGCCCGAATAATTCAGGTATGGTCCGTTCCCCCAAGCGTCGATCACGATTGTTTCAAATAATAAGAAAGACAATCGAGAAGCGCGTTAAATACGATCTGCACCATTCGACGCTGAAATCATATTCAGCATCTAATTTAGTGCCGAAAGGTCTGTCCCTTAAACTGAATCCGGCTATGACAACATTAGATCCAGAGGAACAAGCACTGTGGAATAAAGCACTGCATGATGCATCCCTGCAGCTCATGCAAATCATCATTGACCACAGTGAACGAAAATATCATGAATTGAAGGAGGCTGAACGTTTACTGAGGTGTCGACGCGACCTAAGCGCGGAAGATCTTGCGGGATTGGTAAACTATGAAAATCAGAAAACAAACCAGATAAAAGAGCGGAAACATCGAAAATTAGAGCGGGATGGGATAAGTCCAATCATTAACACCAACACTAAATTGCCGACGACCCTCACAGATGCAAACAATGACGGAGCAATATCACTTAATACCGTTATCAATCTTTCGTCAGCAAAATTGTCCGCCTCCGAAATTAGTCTCCTTTCTAAAGGCCTTACATTCTGTCCAGCTAGCGGTAAATTCAACGAATTTCAACTATATCAGGACTTAGATAATTTCTCAAGAAACCTTCGCTTACGAGAATTCTTTCACGATCATAAACCCAGTCATACAGCATTCCCGGATCATCACAGAAATCTTGGTCGCCGCCCGAGCAGAGAGACAAACACCTGGAAATGTATATCTCGGCAGTCCAGAAAGACATTATCGCGGCGTTCTCTAAATTAAGGCCTTTTCGGAACAATCTGACAACCGAAGAACCTAAGTCACTGGAATATCTCAGCCGCAGATCAGATGTGGTGATTAAACCTGCGGATAAAGGAGGCGCACTAGTAATATTGGACAAAGCCGACTATCTCAAAGAGGGATTCCGACAACTAAAAGACAAAAAATTTTATATGGAGCTCGCACAGGACCCCACCAAAGAATTCGAAGCGGAAATAATCATGTATTAATGTCATTACACAAAAATGGAAAAATTTCAGCCGATATGCTTAGGGCGATGCAGCCGTTTCAGCCAGCGCCAGGTCGCTTTTATTTGCTTCCCAAAATTCACAAAACGAATCACCCCGGTCGCCCTATTGGCTCGAGCAATGGTACGGTAACAGAAAGAATTTCAAGTGCGCTAGATTTCATTATTAAGGACATAGTTCCGACCATACCATCGTATGTTAAGGACACAAACCGCTTTCAGCGCCAAATAGCTGGACTCGAGGTCCCCAAAGACAGCATTCTGGTCACAATGGATGTCACGTCACTGTACACGAACATCCCACATTCCGACGGTATAGAAGCGACAGTCAGTACTTTCAAAAAAAAACGAACACCTGTACACTTATACGAGGACACGTTGTCGACGCTACTGCGGTTAGTACTAAGTAAAAACAACTTTGAATTCGATAACAAACACTTCCTTCAAATAAATGGGACAGCAAAGGGCACAAGGATGGCCCCGAACTACGCGAACATATTTATGGCATCCATTGAATAACCCTTTCTCGCAACTAGATCTCTGAAGCCACTCATGTACGAAAGGTTCCTAGATGATATATTCCTTATTTGGAACCACGGAGAGGAAAGTCTCCTCACCGTTCTTGGATGATTTTAATTCAGCACATCCATCAATCTCATTCACATACTGTTACTCTAAGTCAACCATAAACTTTCTCGATGTCACTGTTGAAATTAGGGGGAAGCGCATCCACACAAACCTATACAAAAAGCCTACGGGTCGCCATCAATACCTGCATTTTAAAAAAGTAGTCATCCGCGTCACTGCAAGACAGCCATCCCTTACTCGCAGGCCCACCGCTACCGCCGCATTTGCACGGACACGGCCGATTTCGAAGGTCACGCTAAGGACCGTAAAACGGCTCTCGTGGCGAAGGACTATCCAGAGAGTATCATCGATGACGCTATAGATCGAGCACGAACATTAGATCGGGACGATGCCCTGACGGGCTCAAAACTGCGTCATTCAAAAAACAATACCAACCTTGTCCTTACTTATTCATCCACGCTGCCGCACGTCAACAACATCCTATCCAGACATTTCAACATTATTCAGCAGAGTACGCGCCTATCCTCAATTTTCGCAGAGCCACCCAACGTGGTTTACCGCCGGGGAAGGAACCTAAAAGATATGTTAGTTAGGGCCAAGACGACCGGGTCTGAAAAGGAGGAAGCGGGCAGCAGACCATGCGGGAAACAACGCTGCCAGGTCTGTAAACACATGACTACGACATGTGCAGCTAAAGCCACCCACTCGGACTTCACGTTTAGAATTAATGAATCTCTTAACTGTGACAGTCAGAAGGTGGTGTATTTGCTCCACTGCGAGGTTAGCAACCAACAGTATATTGGCCAGACTGGGAATGCTTTCAGACTGCGTTTAAATAACCACCGAGCACACGCCCGCACCCTGCCCAATCTCCCATTTTCTAAACACCTCATGCTGCCGGAGCATTCATTTGATAAAATCCGTGTCACCCTTCTTCAATCTGGATTCCACAGTGCTCGGGAACGGGAACAGCGAGAGTCGTATTTTATTCATAAATTTAAAACGGTAACACACGGCATTAATGAAAACATCGGTCCCCTCTCGTTTCTCCGAGCATAGGGACAGATCAGAAACATAAATAAAAATCCCCATGTAAGAATAAAGAAATGAGGCACAACGAAACATGATAAATTGGCACTACAATTTATTTTTTGGGGAAGCGGACCATACGGATCTCTATGCATATATATATATATATATATATATATATATATATATATATATATATATATATATATATATATATATATATATATATATGTTTGTGCATGTGTGCGCATTTATATATGCAACAACCTGGAACCCCTTCTATTTTTTGCAACAGGAAGGAATATGTATCTTTTTCCTTTCTTTCACTTTCTTTCTCTCTCTTTTTTCGGCTATATTATTTTTCCGAGTATAGGGCAGCCATACTTGCAGTGCACGTGGACGACATTTCCGTCGCATAGGCGCCATGGGAACAAGGAATTTGGACAATTCCCAGAAACGTTGACTGAAGAAAGGAAAAAAAGAACAACGAAAAGAAAAAAATCTTACTGCTCTGAGGAGCCACCCCAGGGACGACAGCCAACAAAGCACGGCCACCTTTTGTCGATGTCCTCAGCCACGAATACTCAAGTTTTGCCCCCCACTGTGCACTGCATGACGCCACTCCTTGTTGCTAGTTGCCCCCTTGTTCTCCCTCCCGCACAGCCTTCTCTCAAGCACCCATAACGCTCACCTGCAGAATGAATTGTGTACCTCTAGTACCACTCTCTCCCTTTTCTTCTTCCGACCAGTTTGTCAGGGATCACTTCACTTCTCTTTATGCCTTGAAAAAGACCGGACCCGCGGTCGAAACTGTTGGCAATAAACGGTAACTGCGAAGTCGTGTCTGCTATTTCACTACATATATATATATATATATATATATATATATATTAGAAAAGAATTGCGCACTTGCGAAAATCGCACGTTTATTGTTCAACCTCTCCCACTCTTCCACCTGCTGTCTTGTGAGAGAGAGAGACAGAGAGAGAGAGAGAGCGAAAGGCGCGCATTGACTATGGAAACTCTCTTTCTTAGATGAACGCTCCACCAGCTCGCAAAGAAGGAGAACGTGCCCTCACCCGCGAGAGACAAACTTGACGCAGGCAGCGTCTTCTAGCGAGTTTTTTGACTGAAAAATACCGACTGCTCGCGCTGGAGAACCGTTCACCGGCCACCCATATATATATATATATATAGGCACTGGATCTTGACTTGCAATGAAGTGCCGGTGGGAGATTTCACTTGTGCGTAGTTGAACCATAAGGATTCGTAGCGTGCGCGTTAACTAAATTAATCCGGAACTCGGCACGATCTACGATGAACCTCCCGAGCTTCGGCCACTCATCATCATTCACTCCGTGGATATGCTGTGAATATTGTTTTTCTCGTACTTCACGGAGTTAAAATAACTGGTTTGGCGAGTGGGTCGTAAATCGGTGCTCGTTCTTGTGCCCTTCACACTTGGGCCCATCCCCAACGTGAAGATGGCCGGACAGCGAATCCATGGGTCTTTGTAAGATGCAACTAAAGACACACGCGTTTTCTGGAAGTAGTGCTGAACCACCGAAAAATAATTGTGGTTCAGTTAAGGAAAGGACACTATATTTTTCATCCCTTCTTGGGAGCACAGGTCAGCGTCCGTAGGGGTAAGAGAAAGGGGAGAAAATGCGGTTGGTACCTTAGGAATTGGTGTAACATGAAAAACGAAACCTGTGTTCGTGAAGCTGGACTGCATAAGCGGCAATCTGACGAATGGAGGGGCGGGAGATGGCTTGGGTCTCCTGACATGAGCATTCGTCGCATGTAGACATCAGTGGCACCTCTACATTGCACAAAGATCATCGACAGTTGCACCCACGCGAAAGTTCTCGAAACAGCCACATTTCTCCTGAGACACTGCATCGCATGCGCCAGAGCCCTGCCAAACCTGCCATAAACCAGGAGCGTCCAAAAAACGATGAGACCTTGCAGGCGAAACCGATCGTTTTGCGAACACAAAGTCTGCTTCAGCGAAAGGAGCATCAGTTGCTCGTCGACGGCTGTATTTCCGTTCCTCGAGTAGAGCACGTCGCAACACAATTGGCCACACATGAAAAATTATGTCGCGTCCGTTGTCGTACTACACTGAGGAAGCAGCGGGCGGTTCACACGCCGCTAAGCTGAGATTGAGACGCGGAGAGTACCGAAGCGCCAACTGCCGGCGCGCATTAACACGGCAATCTGCTTCACTCCGTCAATCCTAGATGGCGGTACCACCTCTGCGAGCGAACAGTGCAGTGAAAGGGAGGCGATGTGAATTTAAAGGTAACTTTGCTTGCTAAGCACATTAACTTTAGCCGGACATCAGTTAGATTCAAACTGTAAAGCAGTGTAGTGAAGATCTAAGGCCCGTCTGCTCCCAATATCTGCAACGTGTCGGTGCAGAATGACCATGGCGTACCTTTCAATATGTTTATGCTGCTACGCCTCCACAGCATGCGGAAGACGCGTACGTCGGTAAGACATGCTAATGTTAATATTGTATCAACATTGGAGAACTTGGTAGGAAGCGTATCTCATATACGTGATGCGTATATAACGCAGATTGAACCTCATACCTATATTATGTACTTGATGAAGTGATAAAGTTGAAGAAACTTTAAGTGTCATGTTACCCAAAGTATGCTGATATGTTTAGCTAGACAATTCCGTACCTTCTGGTATTGAAAATTCCCCATAAACAGAGTGTCGGTGGTGTATCGGCAGAGCTTCCAGCTCCTATCGTCGCATCCCGGGTGAATGCGAGTTCGAGTCCAAGTGGGTGGTAGTTTTTCATTGTAAATTTGTGTTCGTTTTTTTCCAGACAACCACTTGTTAAGGAATTACGTGCTGATTTCTTGGTGGAACCCGGCATAAGACATTCTCTTGTAAAAATGGGTAGAAAGGAGCAAAATGCCGCAGTAAAGGGCTCAGGAAATTTTGACTAATCCATATTCCTAACGTGCGCTGACAACCTCTAGTACTTTAGCCTCCATCGAAAATTCGACCGGTGCTGCCTGATTAAAGCTCCCGTCCTTTGGGTCGGCATTCAAACACCATAACAATGGACCACCGCGGCGTACCCAAAGAAAATCCAAGCCATTCATATGGTTCGCGTATATTCGCATCTCGTAAGTGTGGTGTGCGGTGTGATGGTTAAGACACCTGCTGAGCGCGGGGAGCATGGTTCGACCCCCCCCCCCCCCCCCCCCGCCCAGTGGCAACTAATTTTTGTTTCTGGTTCCTGCTACCATCACAGGGTGCCTTCTGCCAACCCCATTCTCCTTTCACCTGCGCCTTCACAAAGCATCCTCAAAGGTCAGCGCGTCTTTCGCTTGCCGCTTTCAAATCGACCCTTTTTCCCCTATCGCGCTCTTATTTGCTCTACGGCTAGGCCACGTGACCCCTTTATTCACCAATGGCGATGGCGCAGGCTCCGCAGAAAAGGCCTCGCTCTAAAATTTTCAAGCACCAGAGTCCTGAAGCGCTAAAACTCCACTGCGACGCCATTTTATGATTACCTGGAAAGGTGTTTCAGGACCCCTTCTACGCGACCTCAGGGGGCCGAGCAAATATGTGGCGAAGTAATTTATTAGAAGGAACTGTACTGATTTATAACGCGCGAAAATGTCTATTGTGGCTGTTGCAACCATTCTATGCGGATATAAATGCGACCGAGTATCCCAGCACAGAATTGAATCATCAAAAGACTTCCTTACCCATGTGGAAATTGCCATTGCATAGACCATTTGCATGTGGTGTCGTCGAAACCTGTGAAACATATAGAAATAGCATTGCATTAATTCGTTTAGAAATCTTCATCGTGTTAGTAGTTATTTGCGGTCTGAGAAGCGCTTTTAGCGTTCGCATAACGAAACATCTCGTTGAAACTGGTTGGAATATGTCTAGCGATATAAAAAAGAAGACAGAAACAATGCCACAAGAAATGAAAAAAATATGCATAAGTTCATTGTTTATTCGGGCGAATGCATATTTCTGTGAATCCCGTCACAATGGTGAGCATGAAGATTGTCGGTTAACTGCTGTCTCCCTTTTTTTTTTTTTTGGCGTGATAATTTTTTGTTCATGTTGGCTAAGTCTCGTGCTAATGACTTAAGTTGGATGATTAATGGCAACCTCACTATTTCATCATCATCATCATCATCATCATCATCATCAGTCTGTCTACACCCACTGCAGGGCAAAGGCCTCCCCCATAGATCTTCAATTATCCCAGTCCTGTGCTAACTGGGTCCAATTTATCCCTGCAAACTTCCTGAGCTCATCTGCCCACCTAACTTTCTGACGCCCCCTGCCACGCTTGCCTTCTCTAGGAATTCACTCGGTTACCCTTAAAGGAATACTGAACAAAACTTTCGCCGTCGAGATAAATGATTCAATTGAAAGTTTATGTAATGAAATTTGTTTTCACAAGCTTCATTTAAGCGAGAGACTGGCGGAAAATATTGAATTTAATGCATTTTTCGCAAATTCGCGCGTCTAGCGGCCGCTCGGTGAACTAGAGGAAGTTGCGTGACACCCACCGGATACTGACGCGCCGACCAATTCGAGACGAGCAACTCGCGGCACAAGTGATTCTTGGGAGGAGAGGTGGAGAGGGAAGTGGCTGGGGGAGAGAGGGCGCCGGTTGCATGTGACGTCACGGCCGTCGACGAGGGCACTGGTGTGCAGCCGCCGCGCTCTCACAATGCACTAAAAATACGGCCAACTGTTCTAAAATACGTAAAATGAACTCTGTTAATCGGAATAATGGCGTCTTCCGAGCAGGTTTTCAATGTTTTCGCTAGTTTTCCCAATTTTCGTTCAGTATCCCAAAATGACCAGCGGCTGTCTTGTCTTCGCATGACATTGCCCACCCATGTCCATTTGTTCTTAATATCTATAATATGTCCTTGACACGCGTTTGTTCCCTAACCCACTCCGCTCTCTTCTTGTCCCTTAATGTGACACCTACCATTTTCCATTCCATTTCCTGTCTCTTCTACTTGTTCCTATATTTGTCACTAGCAATTAAGAGACAGTCTACATGCGCTATGTGATCATGTTGAACTTGACAGTGTGGACGGTACTGATGTGTGGACACTGGAAACTTATGAACGTCTTGTTTAATGGACAGTTGTACTGGAAGAGTGACCCTACATGTGTGATGTGATGTGATGTGATGTGATATGTGTACTGGAAAAGTGACTCTATATGTGTGATGTGATGTGATATATGTGTCCGTGCCCGAGTACTTGTATTGATGAACTTTGATGAAGTCTACGTAACTTTGTGATGTAAGCCACCCTGTAAGAGAAGAGGAGTAGCCGGCGCTGCACATGGGCACCAACCTCTCCTTAAATTACATTTATTTAAAAAAAAAGCTGAACCCTCTTAGTTAGCCTCCAAGTTTCTACCTTGTAGGTGAGTACCGGTAAGATGCACCTTTTGTACACTTACCTCTTCAGAGGCAATGGTAAGCCACCATGCGTTATCTGAGATTGCTTTCGGAAGGCACTCGACCCCATTCTTATCCTCCTAATTATCTCAGCTTCATGGTTCGAATCAGGGCTCACTACCTGGCCTAAGTAGACATATTCGCTGACCACTTCCAATGCCTCGCCTCCTATCTCAAACCGCTGTGCACTTCCAAGGCTGTTGAAGATTCGTTTTCCGCATATTAATTTTCAGGCCCACCGTTCTACTTTGCCTCTTTAAGTCAGTAATCATGCTTTGTAAGTCATTTCCCGAGTTGCTTAGCAAGGGAATGTCATCAGCAAATCTGACGTTACAACCACCTGTTCCCAATCCAATGTTCTAAATACCTCTTATAAATATGTTGTGAATAACGTTGGAGAGATTGTGTCCCTTGTCTTACGCCCTTCCTTAGAAGGTGTGTACTAAGTTAGGTAAACGAAACGTCGGCGATAGCCTCGATGCGTAGGGCCTGTGATGTCAGGTGACCAGGCGGTCCGGAGGCGAGCGCTCTCGCACGGCGCCTGGTCGAAACACGCGGCAGGGAGCTCCCTATGGGAAAACGAGCGACATTCCAGGCATTGATTTCTAGGAGGCGTTGCATCGAGATTAATGAAATTCTGCCTATTGTGAGTAAACTTGTAATTAGCAAAGCATCAGGTCCTGACGAAATTCCAGCGCGCGTAATAAAAGAGAACATTGATATAATTGGGGAAGTACTATGCAATCTATTTAATCGCTCATTACGTGCCGGTAAATGCCCATCAATACTCAAAATAGCCAAAGTCAAGCCTGTCTACAAAGAGGGGAACAAGTTTGATCGTTCTTGCTACCACCCGATACCTGTACTCAGTGTTCTTAACAGCATCTTTGAAAAGGTAATTGTAAAACGCACGCTCTCTTTTTTGAACAAATATATTTTATGTCCGCATCAACATGGCTTCCGGCCGATGCGTTCTATAAGCACAGCTGTGCTCACATTAAGCCAGATTTTAAACACTGCCCTTCAAGATAACAAATTCGCCGTAGCGGCTTTTCTTGACCTTAGAAAAGCTTTTGATACAGTTGACCATGACACCTTACTTTACAAATTACGCAAATATGGTTTTCGCAACACTATGTGTAATTTTTTCAGAGCTACCTTCAAGGTCGACAACAGATGGTAATTATCAATAACATTGCTTCATCTCTTCAATTCATACAAACAGGCGTCCCGCAAGGTTCCGTATTAGGGCCGTTACTTGCTGTACATAAACGACTTGCCCCTAGTACTAACAACGGCTGAGACGCTTATGTATGCTGACGACACCGCCCTAATTATTACTGGTAAAAATCTGTTAGACATAAAAAAAAACGAATGCTGAATTAGCCAAGCTTGCCGACTGGTTTTCCGCTAACAGGCTTACCATCAATGCCAAAAAGACAAAATATATGTTATTCCATTCCCGTACAAATCCTGCTCCCTATGACATACTGCTATACATCAATAAATGTTCCCTTGAATGTGCGGATTCTTTTACTTACCTTGGTGTTGTTCTAGATAGCTGTTTAAATTGGCAATATCACCTAGACGCGGTCTGCTCGAAGCTAGCTTCCAGTTGTTTCGCCCTCTTGCAAGCTCGCGAATATTTTGACGTTCCCATTCTGCGCATTCTGTATTTTAGTTTAGTGAACTGCCACCTTTTGTACTGCATAGAATCTTGGGGTTCGACGTATAGCTCTTATCTTGACCCTGCACGAAGACTGCAATAACGAGCTATACGTACAATAACTTTCTCACGACAGTACGAACATAGCAAACCACTATTCTCTAGATTGAAAATCTTGCCTTTTGATTTTTTGTGGGAACTAAGATTAGCTACATGCATTAACAGTGTGGTAAGGAACAATGAACCATTCCCTATTTCATTACTCTGTAGCCCCCGACGCGTAACACGGAACCAAACGTTTAACAACTTCAATATACCACCCACAAAAAACGCCTATAGCAAACGTTTACTACAATACGCCGGAGTGAAAGTGTGGAATGGTATCCCGCATTATAAAAGAACACCCAGGACTTGTCGCGATCGCTAAAAAAATACTATTTTCAAGGGATTTTCTCTGCTTCCTGAACTGACTGGTACATTTTGATATCATCTTTTGACCATGTACATATACGGTTTTGTCTTTCCTTTATTGTGTATGTTTTGTGTTTCATTGCAAAATGCTGCAGTCACCTAGTTCCCTTTGTTAACGTATTTAGAGGACACGTTATTGATACTTGCTACTCCAAGTTTCATTTTGCAGATCTGTGCACCTCTATTACCAAACCTATTTGTGTTCACTACAACTCATGTTTCTTCTTGCTTTGTTTTCTCGAATCCAACTGACTCCTCTTAGCAATCACACATTATTTCTTGCATGGTGATATGTAATTTCATTTTCCCCTCTTTACCTTTCTGCAATTCTTACAGTTTCCATTATGTATATTTCAATATGGGACCCGCGCTAGCCTTTGGCTATGGGACCATTCAGTTTGTGCGTACTTTGTACAAGATATGGGTGGAATAAAGTACATTCATTCATTCATTCATTCATTCATTCATTCATTCATTCATTCATTCATTCATTCATTCATTCATTCATTAACCTTGTTGTTGTTTTGTGGGGTTTTACGTCCCAAAACCAGTTCTGATTATGAGAGACGCCGTAGTGGAGGGCTCCGGAAATTTAGACCACCTGGGGTTCTTTAACGTGCACTGACATCGCACAGCACACGGGCCTCAACACTTCGCCTCCATCGAAATGCAGCCGCCGCGGCCGGGATTCGATCCCGCGACCATCGGATCAGCAGCCGAGTACCTTAGCCACTAGACCACCGTGGCGGGGCCATTCATTAACCTGAACGAGCAAGACGGGTAAGAATCGAACCCGGGTTTCCGAGATGTACCACTCGTCCGCGGGCCCTCTTCCAACGTGGTACATTTCGTAAATAATACTGTTGCGTTAGCGATCGTGGTGGCGGTGGTGCTTGTGTAACGTCACTTGCGGTTGTAGTGTGTGCACCTCTCTTATAGCACTGTAAGAAAAAATACATACGAACTTCTATCCCCCAAGGTATTTTGGCAGAGTTTACTCGACCCCGTAGATGTACTCCACCAAACGACGCTTAAGATATTGCACGTCGGCGTACCATAGTATACATGCCTCTTAAGAAAAACAGACGTCTGCACACTAACGTGAGTGCTGCATCACACCATGAGCTACCCTTTACGTCGCCCCATTGCTGTCGACGCGGTTCGGAAGCCCTCGTGACGCTCACGACCGACTTACACAAAACACGCCCGTCCTACTCATAACACTGCGCTCAATGTCCAACCATTTCACCTAGACCATTTCTTCAGTCACCGCTTCGCATGACGACAATCGCGTCAGCAAATGAAATTAGCAGAATTTGTTTTATAATGATACTGTTTCTGTACTCGAGCGCTTTCAAAACTACGTGCCCTACGTGAAGTAAGTTCTTTGGCATGCGGATCTGTATCGCTGTATTCAGAAGTACTCTTTTTACTACATGTAATGCTCCAGTTCTCTCCCTTTTTCAGATTGTGGTGTCCGCGCGATTGGTGGCCGCAAAGCGCCCGTGTTTTCGTCTATAGAAGGCAACAAGCAATTTGATTACAATACAGATTATCGGAAATAAGATTCCCGCCGAATTCTGCCATACAGCAAGAGCATAAAACAAAGGATAACGGATCTCCTGGCCAGAGCATAAGTCGCATAATCTGAGCTTCGTTTCTTGATGTCTAAAAATAAATACGCAGACCATTTTACGCCGTTCCTAAGATCTATAAGGTTAGCACCGCTGAAGTACAGGACACACCTGCAATATCCAAAAACAACGCACCGACAGAGCTATTATCAAGCTTTCTGAATCATTATTTATGTAATATACTGTCCACCCTACCGTCCTTTTATTCAGGATACACAACACTTTCTTCCAAACAGATTTCATTGACGAAAACGCAGACACTCTCTCATTAGGCCATTTTCGTAACCGAGCATGGCTGGTCTCTATATATGAATATGCCTATCACTAAAGGAATTGAGGGGCTCTTGAAGGCACTGAAGGACAGCAATGAAGCAGACGCGTCTAACGTTCACATTCAGTACTTATATTTAACTACTTCAGTTCGATTCAACCTTCAACCTCCAGGTTTTTGGCACTGGCATGGGAATGAACTCTTTTTGCGTTTACATACGCTAGAAGTTTAACGGCGCAGTTAGATGAAGAACTTCCGAAACCATCACCGCTGAAGACTTGCATCAATGTCCATTATATGCACGGTATTTTTCTCATTTAGGAACACGGCATAAGTACACTAACCATATTTATTTGCCATTTCAACAATTTTGATAGAGCATACAAGAGATATTCTTCGACTGGCAAGGCTCATAAAAAGGATTTATAGCAGTGACACTTTAACTGAAAGAAATCTCCCTTACGATGCTCTTCATAAGGCATACAACTACGCATGCAAACTAGATGAGAAACTAGCACTAGCAAAGTGTGACCCCATAGCACAGACCAACCATGAATGTAGCATTTATAAGAAAGTATTGCACTGCGCTTTCAAACAAATAAGGTTCCCCGTAATTACACCCAAAACTAACGAACGACGAGCGCCTTAGAAAAGCATTTCCCGAAATACCCAGGAGGAACTTACTGCCGCAATTAAAACATTAAAGAAATCTTTTAAACCCTCACTGCACCGCCCGCGTAATAGCTTGCTCTCGTCCCAGATATAGGACTTGTAAAGGCATTCAATATGACCTTAAGGGTTAAAAAGTACGGAAAGCGCTTTGCGTCCATCATGCAAGGCCCAGTTTAACTTGAACTAGCTGAAGCGTCATTTAAATGCAGGAATGTACACTCCTCACGAGCACTACATTCACGAACCCGCACAGCCATTTAACGTCACATAATTTATCGAAGGCAGTGGCACAGTATTTAATGACAGGTCATAGTTCTAATGAATTCAACCTTCATATATTGC
Organism: Hyalomma asiaticum; assembly: GCA_013339685.2. Taxonomy (NCBI): domain Eukaryota; kingdom Metazoa; phylum Arthropoda; class Arachnida; order Ixodida; family Ixodidae; genus Hyalomma; species Hyalomma asiaticum. Next base: position 16,304 of record JABSTT010004641.1, read on the forward strand.
AGTCAAATTTGAGTTCCCACAGACAGGAAATAAACATAATCATGTCTCATTACAAATTCAGCACACTCGAGCCTGTAGGCACCAACGTTTCAAAGGGAACTCGTGAGTACATTATCCAGGCAATATTGGTATAACCACAGCTAAGCGCGAAGGTTAAGCTATTTCGCCGCCATAACTTAACCATGTTTTAACATCGAAGCTGTTCAGGGGCACACCGTGTCCACCGTCCCCGATGTACGCTGCCACGCAGAAGGGAAAAGTTGGTTCGCTCTTGCCCATGACCCACTAGCCGCACCCTTGCCGGCACCCACTACTCACATTGTTGCCCACACCTCAAGGCTACACCATAGTGACTATGAGCAGAACAAGAAATAAAGAAAGAAAGAAACGCCTCGACACGCGCCGAAGGGAAGAGAGGACCTGCGTTTGCCCCATGCCCGTGCCCTCAGTCCACTGCTGCATAGAGTAGTGGTAGTCACAATGACAGTGCTACATGACAGTGATAGTGAACTTGACAATTTTCCACCGCTCCGCTTTTTACTCGACTACACTGATGCGGAATTGTGTTTAGGTTTCTTTCACGAAACTCTCTTTCCGAGTACTCACTACACATCCAGTTTAACGAAGACTACAATGGTCCCATCAGCTTCGTTACTTTACTTTTTTCAATTCCACGTCTTTAATAGTTTATTAGTACGGCTAACACATGAACCCCCCCCCCCGCCCTTTATTTATTTTTTTTTTTGTCTTTCACGGCTGCCTCGCTTCGCCACTCCCGAAAGTGAGAGAAAGGATGCAGAGCAGACTGTCGAACGAAAAAGATCGGTTCAGGTATGGTTTATGGTTCAGCTATGGTTCGATCAGTTCCATTGCAGGGAAACGAAATTCCGCAACGCTTCGAGGACCGGTTCGCAGAACTGAGTCGGCTTAAGAATCGGTTCAGCAGAGTCAACTTCATGTTTGACACTTTCAATGGCGCTACTGGTGCTAACTTGAAATATTCCAGGCAGCCCAGCTCAACTTACGGCGCTCGTACCCGAAATTGCGCGCGCACCCTCCCCCCCCCCCTCCCCACACACACACACGCACCCACATACAAGCGCATGACACATAGAATTCCTCGTAAGAAAAATTGCAGGCAGTAGGTAGTCTCGGCTATAGCAAGACAGCCCGTCAATGAATAGAAGCACTTCGAGGCTTTGAGGGTTCAGCAACGCAAAACGTGGATTTTGTAATTTTATATTTATTTCCCTCGCTGTTACCAGTGGTACATATGTTAGGCCGAGCGCATGCGTATAAATGTAAGTTGTTGTCACCAAGGTTTCCAATGAACATCCGTGGAACTAGGTAAAGCAAGCATACTCATAAAAACGGCCATCCAATAAGTATGACAAGCCTTGTGCCGACTCTCGACACGTGCAACTTTAAGCTCTCTCTTGCGCCTCTTTCTTCGCATTGCTAATTACAAGAAAGCTGGTAAAACAGTCGGAATTTACACGTGTGATCGAAGCATCAAGCTTTCGAGCCGGGACGGATTATTCCGTATTTAGAAAACTGAAATGAAATGAGAACTTGAAATTAGTCATAAGTTCAATATAGGATCATTGCGCCTTTAATGTGGAGGCCAATGCTTGTTGACATTGGCTGGAGTACAGCATCGCGAGTCGTTCTGAATGAACTTGAAGTTTATGAGAATAATGATATAATAATTTGCCTTGTCTAAACCGAAACAGCGAATTGAGAGGCTGCATAAAGCTGAGGTATCTTTGCTCACAAATTTCCTAAACGCCTTAGTCTATAACATCCCCGAGCCATACAGCAAGCTCATACATCCCCCCCCCCCCTCCCGTTCTCCTTTCGATGGTTGATTGTAATTGGTCGTTAAGAAATACACCCAGCACTTCATTTCTTTAGTCAGCTTCGCGGGGACTTTGAAAGACCATTCCAACAAAAATAAAGGAGCGTTAATAAGTCTCAAATACGCTAAGTAAATAAATGTGATGGAAAAGCCAGAACCGATTGCAGGGACGATGCGTGGCCGGCTGATCGCGGCACTGTGTCTATTTGAACCCCTTTGTTCTGAACCAATCACCTGTATTATTTTTTGCTGTTCCGGTTCGGTTCGGGTTCAAGGACGTTTCCGGAATATAGGTTCAGGTTCGGGTTCAGTTCAGGCCAATGTTCCGGTTCGAGCGCTGTGTTCGCTTCGGGTTCTGGCGCTGTATGACAATCTTAGAAAAGGCCGTTGTTGCACAGACGAATGTAAGTACACTTGCTGAAACGATGGTTCAAGCGACATTCTCTGATCATCGTTTTCAAACGATCTGTTCATCAATTCAAGCCCCCACGTTCTCCTTAGCTTCTATCCAAATCTGGACATGAGTGCTTAATGTTTCATATTTACGATTTTCAACGATTCTATCGAGTGCTGCTATATTGCAGAACAAGAGAAAGCCAACCGAGCGTATAACGCATGTTAAAGTGTAGAGTACTTGCGCCTTCTGTCTACTCATGACACCTCCACCGTATATGAAAAATATTCCTTGAACGCTGACATAAATATATCGTGAAAAATGCGAAAGCATCTGATTCATGAATCTCCTGCGTGGTGTCGTTTCGCCACATTATTGATAGCGATCACCACTCTTCAGCTGAAGTAAAGGATAGTATGCAGCAATAATTGCACGATATATTTGATACGGCACGGAATCAAGACAACCCACACAGGTGCTGGTGGAAATGTACGCGTCACACAGAAGGTGATCCACAACTTGCGGCTTCTTGAAAACGTTACACGGAGATCAACAAAAACACATACAAGGCGATATCTCTGTACGTCCCACGTGAGATTCTGGCTGACATACTGCCGCAGCCGCACCCTGTGTATATTTGAATGCACCCTTCTGGATCTCCCCGCGTACCTGTGATCCACCGTGACAATATTAACACACTACAAGAAACAAAAAGAAATATACTCACCACCCAACAAAAAAATAAATAGGCCACAAGAAGCAGACTGGAGACGTCTCCAGAAAAGAACCTTCCAAAAGCCAGTACACCTCAACCGCATTTACCACGCTGGTTGTTGCCTATGTGAACACGAATAGGCAGACATACATTCTATGGAAATGCACACATATTACATATCTCTTTGCCCATAATAACCCGGACCTCATTGAGTAGCGTTGGCGCGATGCACTGGCCAGCTCAGAATTACAGGAACAAGTTTGGGCCATCTAACAGGCCCAGGAGACAGCAGAAAGGCTAAACTTCACCGCTAGCACCTGGGTGGCCTAAGCCAGGCCGCCTATCAGCAGGGTTTTAATTAAAGTTGTCCATTCATCCCTCCAGCATAGTCGGAGTGCAAACACCGCTGGCAAATGCTGCATTATCCTAGCAGTGGGGCATCACATGGTTGTTCGCGATCCCATCTAAATGCTCGCCACCTAGCGGACGCTCCTGGAACCAGCCGATCCAAGGTCGACCTCGAAACGCGGCATGTTATCGCATTACCGCGAGCTGTAAAACAGCTCTGTAGTTCCTTAATCGACCCCATGCCGCATCGAAGCAGCCAGAAAAAGAAAAAAAATCCTCATCAAGAAACTTTCGTTGCGTGCCTGAGGGCGTGTCATCGCGATGCAAAGTAAGCAACACGTCGTTTCATCGTTTCCCCAAAGAAGCTGACGACGCTTCGCGCAGGGCATCATGGATTAGGAACTTCCGCTTCGGCAAGAAGGTGACGGGAACTATGCTAGCTTTTTCCATGCACTTCACTTCCTCCCCGGTGAGTACACAGTTTATGTTTGTGTGCGCGCGTTTATTATCATGCGCGCTTTTCGAAGAGCCGGAGTGTAGTTTTGGCAAGCGCGTGAACAAAATAGCGACATTGTTTATACGTGTATGTCTTGTAACGTTTTCTGAACGTGTCAGTGCTCAACTTGAACCGCGGTAAGATTACTGCTGACGTACTTTTGCCCGCATGCATTGTAGTAAGTAGATATAAAGCGAGCACTTGCATTCGTTCGCCTTCTTTGTACCATGCGCGCGCTGCGCCTCGTAATTTGTTTGGTGGTTATGGAGGTAATGTGTGATCGTTTAACGTAGCGCTTTTGCACTTCGAGTTCATCTGATGGCAATTCAGGATTTATTGCGCTCGTTCCAACTTTTCAGCCCTCGCCATGTTCACCGCGCCTCTAAGTTTGTTTTCCGGCACTGCGCATAGAACTGAACTCTTTTAACACGTTTACAAGTGACGGATTTGTAATCAAATCAATTGCATTAAAAGCATTTGTATACATCTTTCGGAGAGGCTTGCTACGCATAAATACCTTCCTTCTTCAACTTCAGCCTCGCTGGAAAGACTCTGTCCTTTAAAAAAATCTGATGCTGGTCTCCGAACAAGTGCGACGTTTGAACGCACAGCGCAATTATTTCCGCTGTTTCGCCGCTCAAATGCATTAGGCCTATTAATATCAGATGTTCGGCAGCAAGAACCCTTTCGCCTTCGTCGAAGCATCGTGATTCAACCCCGCAGTCAATAAACTTTAGCACAGCGCTAAGCGAAAGCGTGGCCGTGACCCTGGATGTGTAAGCCATCTTTGACCCCGCCACGGTGGTCTAGTGCTTATGGCACTCAGCTGTAGATCCGAAGGTCGCCGGATCGAATCCCGGCCGCGGCGGCTGCATTTCGATGGAGGCGAAATGTTGAGGCCCGTGTGCTGTGCGATGTCAGTGCACGTTAAAGAACCCAGGTGGTCGAAATGGACCTTTTCCGCCTACGAAAAGCGCCTCTGGTGGGAATTGCCGAAATCGAAACTGGTGGTCCGTGGCCTCCGAAAATGTCTGTCACGCAACGGTAGACGATCACGGAGGATTCGCCTCGCACTTGCTTTTTCGGAAAGATTTGCAACCGTGCGACACCAGGCGCCACTTGCTTCGCCGCGCAGATGCCACCAAAAAACATGGCGCGTGTTTCGTCATTGGCTCTGCGCATGCGCAGACTACCTACCCGGAAAAGGTCCATTTCCGGAGCCCTCCACTACGGCGTCTCTCATAATCAGAACTGGTTTTGGGACGTTAAACCCCAGAGATCATCAAGCCATCTTTGTTTATCCGAGCAATGTTGCCAGATGAACCACTTTTTCTGGAGTTGCGATCTGAGCAATGTTGCCAGATGAACCACTTTTTCTGGAGTTGCGAATACGACGCGAAAGACAAAGTGCGTAGCTGTGTTGTCACGTAATTCAATCCCTGCGAGCACCACCCTGCAGTGACAGCGGTACAGGGGTGGCAGCCTCCGCTGCTTTGAGATTACCGAGGCGATTGAACGTTATCATTATAGGTGCCTGTGAGTACCATGCCAGAGACTTCGCTTATCCGTTCCTAGATTGCGGCACCGGATCCGAGATGCGCGCGCGTGGGGGCGAACGTACACATCGAATAGAGGGGAAAGGCAGATCAAGGACATGAGGCGCGTTCGTGCGACTTTCATCATGGGCGCCAATAGCGCCATCACTAAAGCGCTGGGCACCTTTCGTCATGCAACGGGTGGTCGTGGGTTCGATTCCCAGCGTGACCGCGGCAGCGAGAATTTTAACAAGGTGGTGTTTTATGCCAGGGTCCACCATGAAATCAGTGACGTACTTCCATGACGTATGTGGATGTCTGAAAAAATAACACATTTACACTGAAAGAGTACCCCAAGCTCGGACTCGAACCCAGACACGAGATGCGACAATAGGAGCGGAAGCTCTACCGATACACAACCGCTACATTGGGCACACAGGAAACAGGCTTGCCTTGTACCTTCACTACAGCGGTTTACAAGTTGCATATAACCGACGCCTCTTGAAAGTAAAGGTGATTCAAGCAAAATCGCTCTTAAATTAACATCTTCCCTTCGACTGCGATCTTGGTTCGCTTAGGTTCTCTGCGATGGTACCGCCATCTAGAAGCGATAGAGGGACACAGATTGTCGTGCTAATGGTCGCCGGCAGTCAGAGCTTCAGTAGTCTTTGTGCCTACATAGCCGCGGTAGTTAGGGGCGTGGCGGCGTCGTGACAGCACTCTTTGGCAAAGTACAACAGCGGCCGCTCCAAAATTTGTCTTTTGTGGTCAGGCGTGTCGAGTTGCGACGCGCAGTGTTCCGGCAACGCAAAGATGGCCGTCTACAAGTAATGATACGCCTTTCTCTGCAGTGGGTTGCGTGTTCGCACGACGATCCGCTGACAGCCCGTTTGATGTCTCTTGCAAGGAGCGCGTTAAAGAACCCCAGGTGGTCGAATTTTACGGAGCCCTCCACTACGGCGTCTCTCATAATCAGAGCTGGTTTGGGGAAGTTGAACCCCACAAATCAAATCAATCTCTTGCAAGGTGCCACGTTCGCTGGACGCTTCTGGTTTA
>JABSTT010004642.1:0-22155 GCA_013339685.2 Hyalomma asiaticum
GAAACTACATCATACAAATGGCATAAAAGCGTGTTTCATTTTAGGTCTCGCAGAATGGCGTCCATTATGCGCTAAAACGTGGTGGGCGCGTGGCAGAGGCCAAATGGCATCCCACTGAATTCATATAAGCCATGTGGTGTAATAAAGGCAATTTTTGGATTGTCGTCAGAGGCTATAGGTAGTTGCCAATAACCGGATCGTAAGCAAGAGAGGAGAAGAACTCGGCACCTTGCAAACAGGCAAGGGCACCGCGGATACGCGGCAATGGGCAAGCTTCATTTCTTGTAACCTTGTTTAAGCAGTGGCAATCTACGCAAAAGCGAATCGGTGCATCTTTCTTTTTAACTAGAACGACTGGTGATCGCCATGGACATTTGGGTGGCTGAATTACACCGCGCCTTAGAATGTCACCCACTTCATGAATGACGATGCGTTCTCTCGAGATGATGGCCGCAGCCGCAGTGGTGGGTGAGCAGCTGTATATACACGGTGACAAAAATTCGACGTTCCACAAAGAGTATTGCTGTGGCTGTAGAAAGCAAGGCGAAACTTGTCAAGGAGGCCGAGGAGTTCCTCTCGTTGCTTTGGTGTTAAGCCGTCGTTGACGACATGGCGGAAAACCTCTTCAGGAAATGGCGCAGTTCTTGCCGTGGGAACTGCGCCACTTAGTTTCGCGCTTCGGTAGAAGGTTTATACATACGGAAATACTTCCATCTGAATAAACCTGTACTTTCCAGGCACCCCTCCGTTTCTGCGGCTTTGTAGTTTTCTTGTCTCTTATTCTGCCCTTTGTTGTAGTGGGATACGTGCATACAGAGGGTGGATGACGAAGACATGAGCCTTGCGATATCGCAGACCTAATAAGAATAAGACAACGTTACTAAGGTTGGTAGTAGAGTTCCTGGGGTCATATCGGCTCACCTGGTAGTAGTAAGCCTCCACATCGAGGTCTTTTCCCATTCTTCCTGCAAACGGGCACGGTTCGATGTAGTGGTGTGTAGGCGTTGTAGGTGGAGCAGGAGTGACTCACCTAGCGCGGCTGCAACTGGAGCTAGGTCTTGTCCTTCGTTCCCGGAAACGATTGCTGCTCTCCGCGAGAGACCGGTAAGACGACGGCTCCGGCGAGGTTCAAGTGGCGATGGCTCCTTGGCACATCGGTGTCCGTAGTAGGAAGCACCTCAATCACTCTGCTATGTGTACGTGTGGGTTCATTTTTCCGGGCCGCCTACCGGGTGGCTTGAGCTCCCACAGAGATGACCACTAGCACCAAGATCACGTCTTCATCTACCACCTATATCCGCTTGTCGCGCTACAAGAAATGTCATACCCAATTCGCGCAAGACTATCACACTTTAACCAATTTTTATAAGCTTTTACTGCTAGATATTCGTGTTAATACCCACATTTACACCTGCTGTATCCTGTATCATCACTGACACAATCAATTAATTTTTTTATGTCGAAGAAAGTAGACAAAGAAGCGGCGGATAAAAGTTGTCTAACGACAGCCGGACGAGCCCGAATGGCGCCCGAATGTCCATTGACGAAATACGTAACGACTCATTTGGATTGTTTTCGTCGTGACCCGATACTTGGAAAATGCAATTATTTCTCATAAAACGTTTTCAAGTGAGATGATTTTTTCTATTATATTTGACTTATTTTGAAATGCTTCTCCACTATATGTGGAGAAAGGCAAAAATGCAAAGAATTCACACGAGTCACGTGAGTTTTGATTGTGAAATGAGCCCTATCTTGGGAAATGAAATTTGTGCCCAGCAAATAAAGTTCTTTTGGGGCTTGCAGTGAAAGGAAAGCACAACGAGAAAAATACGAAATTCGCGTGGGGGTCGGATGGAAAAGTTCTAAAGAGGAAATCGGAAAACTCGCGTGCGGCCCATATTAGGAGCACCGAAGATTTTGCTCACATTGTATATCACTTGGAATTGGCACTTCTGGTAACAACGTCCTTTGCTTGTTGCTTTTAAATCGAAGATTTACATCCTACACAAGATAATTGTTCCCTTTTGCAGTGTAACACGCAGTATAGGAAAAAATTTAGAAGGCCTATCAGCATACTTATCGCAGCCTACATTTACTTACGATATTAGTCATAGCAGAAACATGATTAAAATAGGCGAGACAGTCCAGCTACCGGGATATGTTACAGTGCCGAAAACAAGATTGGGAACAACCCGAGGTGGCAGTGTCGCGCTATTTAATAAAAGTCACATTAAATATTTTATGCTCCCACAAAGCTCAATTTGTCAGTCTACATGCTGAAACTATACTACTTCCGTTAAAATGCGGTTCCACGTAGGAGTCGTGTACCAGCCATTTTCATCAAACATGACCGATTTTATTACAAGCATGAAAAAACTAATCGTACCTCTTCTTTGCCTCAGAGGACCTATAGTGGTTTGCGGAGATTTCAATAAGGACCTTTTGAAACAGAATTTTTATGATTACATGTTCTTATTTGAATAGCTCAGTCTAAAAAATGTCATTTCTTCTCCCAATTCTCTGTATTTAGTGTATGAGCGTGTGTTTACAATGTTACGATTCCTGTTCAGAACCCCACGTTTTTCTTCTAATCTCGTAAATACATGTCCTCTTTGTGTAATACACGGGGTAGTAGATCTGCTTGTATAATTTATGCGGAAGTACTACGATTGCTTCAATGCGTAGATTTGCAGAAAGTATTTGATTTGTGTGATGTACATACTAAGAATGAACCACTTATTAAACGTATCTGCAATGCCATTAAGAAATCTACATGAGTATATGAGCAGCACAATTCCGACTGAACAATACGTCTTTGGATAACCAATACTATATCGGAAACATAAAAAGAGAAAGACTCTTTTTACCGTAACTGGAAAAACACAATAAATTAAATTCATATTACAGGGAGAAATTTAAACACTTTAGAAATAGCTCAGTTAACATAATTAGAAAATCGGGAGAGCAATACTGTAAAAAGCTTATTAAAAAAAGAGCAGTAACACCAAAAGTACAGGGCAAATCATGAATGGAGTTATAGGCAAAAATACAGAGCATTCAACCAGAGAAACCATCGACGCCAGTAGCTAATGATTTCAATTATTATCTTGCTAACATAGGAATGAATTTAGCTAAGAAGTTTTTACCCAGTAAGCCCGCGTCTGTTCTACGTAGGATAGCTGACATCGACTTTCACCTAGAACAAATAATCCACAACGAACTTATGTAAAGGATAAATAAAATGCTACCGAAGAAAGCGGCTGGTCTTGATGGTATACCCACTATGGTTTTGTAAGCAGTATTGATATTATCTGTTATTCCTTATGCCATGTCGCTGAACTTACTCGCCTCAATTAATTAGGACCATTTTTTAATGTTTGTTGTCTGTTATAAATCAGCACAAGTTTAGGAATCCTGCTGTCAAATTGTGCACCTGACCTGTCTGTTATATTTTGAACTGCACCGGAAACTAGTCTTCCCTGGCTATGGGTCCAGATATAGGTGTAATCCCGTGCATGTGAAGAAAGATAAAGCACTTGTACCGGAAAGAAAATATTTTATACTAAGATACCTTGGTCTTCCATTCCCCAGGAGTTTATCTGCTTCCTCGAAAGATGTACATCAAGTAGCCGGCATCGGATGTTAATGGCTTCTTTTTTTATAACACAGCAAGCAATTTAAAAACGGTCCCTTGCCTGCACTTTAGAGCGCTTCAGTGAACACTGCGAAAGTTTTCAGGTGCGCACAAAAATTCACGCGTACCCCATTCCTAAGGTACTCTGGTGGTGGACATCAAGGGAAGTAGTTGAGGCGCACAACATCCTTAAGTCTGGTGACGAGTGTCTTAATGCGCGCACTGTCGCACTTAATCAGAAAGAAGTCGCTCTTCTGGAATGTTAAGTGTGATGCTTTCTTACAATATTTGCTTTTTTAGCTCTTTGCTTGTTTTCTTCACTTTTCACGAAGCGTTTTGCTCTACAAAGGGAAAGTGACATGCGCTGCGCGATATTCTGGCTGCATCCCTCGCCTTGAGTTGCATTGCTGTAATATCTGGTTTGGTGCCTGAACATCATGTAGTGTAGTGTTCAGTGCTTTATTCAATCATATTCAATCTTTGTAGTTTGCAGAATTCCTTTCTAATACTATATTAGAATAATCTTGCATTGCAGCTTGATCGGCGGTTTTCTTTCCCACCCTTATATGTCATCCATTAAAATTCGGTGGCATACTATATTAAACAAATAAATAAATAAATAATGTTTCATAACAAAACCGCACGTGCCTTTTCAAGAGCTCATATTCAAGACTCGAGTTATTGGAATTCTGAAAAACACGTAAAGGCGATTACAGATGCGCCGCGTCTGTATCGCTCAGCTTGTAGTGTAACAGCTCGGTCGCTAGGCGATTTGATTAGCTGAGACTGAAGGCGGAACACTTACCACAATTGCTTGTGCCTCAACTCCAGTAATTGATGGGTTTTACTTACCAGCATAGCCATATGATCACGAGGAACGACGTAATAAATCGCTTCGCAAATTTTGATCACTTCTATAGAATATGCGATCACCGCGACGAGGATCGAATCAGGGTGTGTCGGGCCAGCAGTCAAGCACCTTAACTACATAGTACCCCACCGTGGTAACCACTTCCACACTGTTGCCATAATGCGTAGATGCCTAAATGGCGGCGCCTCAGAGCCCAGGCATGCTAGAAGGTTTCTGCCAAGCAAAACTGTGCACAAGAACGTCTTAACTTTTCTCAACAATAAGCCGGGTAAGAGCAATCACTAGACAATCGTTATTAGATATCATTGGATTAGGTGGTTGGCAAGATAAATGTAGCTGGTTGGCAAGATAAATTTAAGTTTTTCTCCCACTAGCAACGTAAATCATATGTATAGGTGTTATTCGCGTACTTCCTACCACTTAAATTTAACAAAGCGAAAAACCTAATTTTGATCACCCTTATTATGGCCGATTGCCTGTGTACCTCAAGAGAACTTGCAGTATCATTCCATTCTGTGGAAACGCTATTACAATTCCTGCATGCAGGCGAGATGCCGACGAAGTATATACCGAGTCCATGCATTGCACAGCACGTTATAAAAAGTGAACTAGTACGCGAAATTTGTTGTACGCTCGAGTCATATAAACGTGAATAGTTCGAGTCTCTCATGTGATGCAAACAAAGCGGGATAATGAAGGTTAACAAGAATTTCTTATATATTAAACACTACACACTACAAGATGATAGACACACAAGCATTGTAAGTGTGTTCAAAACGGTGGTGCCGCAGAACCTGTACGCAGGTAATCATAGGTTAATCGTTGGCATCGTGCGGAAGGTGTACATCTCACAGAGAAACAAATGAATAATGTAAAGAGACAACGATCTCGTAAATGCTTTAGGGTTCTTTTTCTTGCGTTAGGCAGAATGCTGAATTTGCTAATTTAGTCGAACGACTGCGAAAGTGTTTGCCACAAAACGTACGGCGTAACAATGTAATCCTTATGTCTTGGCTATACTGCAATACATGCCTTGTCCAATAGTTTATAACAAAGTAATCGGCACAACGATGTGTCTTAGAGTCCCCGAGACTTTGATCTTGATGGCGTTTCCAAAAGAAAATAAATGCGAGTCTACGATGCGATTTGAAGCCATATTCAATGTAGTTTAGGACATTACTAAAGTAATTATTTGTGTAGGCGAAATGTCACGGAACCGGCTCAAGCGGGAATGCATGCACGTGCGCTTCATGATCACTAAAACAATGCCTAAACTGCGACCTATGAATTAGAGATGAGAGGTTAATGTCATCTAAAAGACGAAAAGTAGTTTTACTTCTGATACGGCAGATGTCCTTCAGGTGCTGGCATGTTTCATATGTCGTCTACACTCATAGTTCAGATCAAAGCAGCGTTTAGTCGCCATTTTAACAGCAATAATATACGTGTACATGCCGTTCGTTTCACCATCTTGAAGACATGTTTTCGAGCAGGTCACTGTTTGGTAATATTAAAGCTACTACGCGTGAATCTGGCTCTTGATTCAATTGTTCACTCTAAGTTACATTGTATCAGATTGTAAACTGAACAATATATCTACCGCCTCAAAATAGATCCCGGGCACAGTTATTTGCATGCCGTCTTAATAAAACTGGTGCATTTGGCGCTACCTAATGTACCTATATAGGCTTTACGTGTTTGTTATTTACCTGCTATTGGCAACTGGTGCGATTTTAGGCAAATTAGTAAGCTCCCTGTCTTTCTAGCCTGCGAAAAATTAAAAAAATGCTTCGGGGTGTTAGTTTTTCCGAGTCGTTTGGGATAAGCCGAGCGATTGCCCCAGTAATTGACTACCTTCTAGGTAATGTTTTTTTTTTCCAAGCGACCTCTGTTATCATCTACCATAGATATACTCTGCTATTTAACGATCGAAGGTTGTGCGCACTGCGAATTGTTCTTGAATACGGAATTCCCATAGGAGCCTTGGTAGCCGTGTTCCGGAGAAAGAGTTGATAATGACCTAACCTTCTGATGCGCAAGAAAGCGGCTCTATCTGTGTGCCCTGCAAGGCACATTTGCGCTGCACCCTCACGAAGGCAGAGAAATTTCCGAAGGGTTAGCTAAGGTGTCAGGCCCAATGTAAAATAAAACGTTTTCAGAATGTCATTGTTTTCTTTCATATTATATAAAACGTGCGATTTATTGAACAACATTTTGCCACAAAAGGTTCCTTCCTACATACCATTCATAAAGAGATACCGACAAGGGCACTTGTTTTGGTTTGTTGATGGGTAGCGCGCTTCTCACTTGCTTTTGACGCGCAACGCAGGCCATGCTTATTTTGCATTCTGCTTAGGGGGAGGTATCGACAGTTTAACAAACATTGCATGGCCGACGCGAAAATTTGAGTGCCTTCTAGAACATGAGTCGTAATACCATTATGTGCTGTGAAGAATATATAGAAGCCACCGTATTTCACCGCTGGTCACTTATGATCGAGCAATGACTGTTCTTACAGCTATCACCCCACTTTGGTATACCTTGTTTTCCTATGCACAGTTTCGCCCAATAAACAGTTCCACGGCCAATGCCTTGGGTTCTTCTGCGTCCTTCATCGTCACGATCATGTGACATCTACTCGAAGTGCTTTATCATTCATGTTCCACACAATCCCGTCCATCTGTGAACCAAGCCCGCGCCGACGAGAAGACATCCACCCCAAATGCAGCCAGCGAGTTTACCACAGGCAGCAATAACAGCAACCAGAGTACGGGGCTCTAGCTGAAAACACCGGTAATCGACGACGGTTACTATGACAGCCTCAGTCCTATGGTTCGCGGTTGTCATGCAGAAAGCCTGAGAGCCAAATACTTTTCGTGGATCGCCTTCTGATGACCCCAAAATGTGGCTGGAAGCATAGGACCTTGTAGCCATATTCAGTCAATGGGACTGCGACACGAAGCTGCTCCACCTACACTTCGTCCTTCGAAACAGCGCAAGGGCGTGGCTACGCGGTTCGGGAAGCTACAGTCCAACCTAACATCGTGTGACACCTTTAACTCAAGGTTCTTGGCTACTTTTACGAACGTCGTCTGCAAAGAACGCGCCGAAGCACTGCAGGAAATCCGCATTAAGCTCCCAAATGAGAACTTCACACTCTATTCTGAGGTGACTTGACGCTTTTCGCATGCCGAGCCCGGCACGTCTTAAGCGACAAAAGTTCACTTCCTTATGCGAGGGGTGAAGCAGCAGTTCTTCGCGGAACAGATGTGGAATCCTCCGACGACTGTGAAAGATTTTCTATGCAGTCTGCGACGATCTATAAGATACCGCACATGCGCAATCGACAGCACAATCGGCAATCAACGCCACAGAATGCCGAAGTCCAACCACTGCCCTGCGACAACCTACTAGAGACCGTAAGGGCCGTCGTGCGGGAGGATCCACGCCGTAAGCTGCCGTTGCCGCTGTCTCAAGTGAATTGGGAGAGCAGATAATGCCCGCTAGGAAATTCAAGAAGCACTGCGACTTCCTGAGGAGCCACATCTGCAGAAGGAGGCGAGGGGCATGCATATGCCACCTGCAGAGCTTTCGCCATGTTGCGCCTGCCTCACAAGCCAAGCCTATCTCAGTTCCATCGCCGGCATCCATCGCTGCTACCAGAGGGATCGCGCCCTTATATCGCTAAGAGCGACTTGCCGAGGAATACCAAGGTATGCCGCGTCCCCGACCACCCCCGGCTCTTCTACCACTCTTGCAGAAGCCGTCCATACCTGCCGCCATTTCCAATACCGCGAGATGCGAATGTGACGTTTCACCGTTAACTTGACGTGTCCGTATCCAGGTGAACGACCGTTAGACATCGTGGATTACCCTGGCGGAGTGCAATGGCAACCGACACAGCCTTCTCCCTTAACGTCGCCTACCCTTTACAACTCAAAAGGTGGGCGCCAGTACGTTGGTCAGACCCGGAGGCGGTCTGCGAGACCCTATCCGGGAATCTAAAGTCGCAACCGATGCAGGTGGGGTTTCTGCACAACGCAATGTCGAAGATGCTCCGCTGCCGCCGCCTCTGACGACGACAAATCGTGAGTCCTCCCAGCGAGATCTCAGCAAGACGCCTGGCCAAAGCCTTCACGACAACACTTAGGTGCCGAAAAATTTGCGGACGCGATATAGCGGCAGCGTAGCAAGCCGAGGCAACCAAAATACAACTCCCCGACCATACTAGCAAGACGACGAACCGCCGACGTCGACGTGATTACCGACGTACGCAGCATCCCCGCCTTATCGACAGCTGAGCCAATTACTCTCACCAATTGTCATTGCGTCTCCATATTGAAAGAGGTAGACTGCCTGGGAACGACCAGCTGTTCCAATAGCAGGGAGCCACCTTGTAATAGCAAGTGGAGCCTGTGCGGCGAAAACCATAGTGGACGGCCAGACTTATTCTGCGATTTTTATGGTCATCTAGCAGGGCTCGTGGGATCTTGCAGTGCCCGCCGGACATCATGAAGGAGGACGGTGCTGTAACCGACCGAAGGCCGAGGTCAGTAACCCTTTCGTCGGGAAATACGTAGCCGCCTGTTAACAACCGCGGTTACCATGCCTTGAATGCGACCGAGCAGTATGTCACCATTCCGCCGCACTCCAGCGTTATTTCCGGTGATACCAAGGAGACCACAGAATTGCAAGGCATAATCGACGTTGAACAGGCCTTGTTTTTATACTGTGAAGCACCCGCCGCATAAAGCACAGTCCAGATGTATCACGGTGAAGCGAAGGTAATGGTGACAAAGTCTACGACTGACGTCACCACTTCGACGCATGGCAGGATCACCGTCCTACCAGGGCTAGCCAGGGGGGCGTTTCCGGAGGCCTTATAAAAGAAGACAGCACCGTTGGACTGGCATCAGAGCAGATCCGGCAGCCGCGCGGGCACGCTCGCTAACGCTGTCCTGTTTTTGCTGCAGGTAGGCATCCTGTATCATTACCTATGTATGAACTAAAGCCTTTGACTAGAATGGCTGTTGGTCTGCTCTGGTGCCATCCGCTGTTTTCAGTGCTTTATTGATGTTGTCTTTTTAACATTGTGCTGTGCATTTACCATGGCTGGAAAGAGCGACGTGGAGAACACCGATGCGTTAGGGACCTTCACGAAGGCTTTGGGTGATAAAGCCCCTAACAGCATAAAGGAAGTGGTGAAAGTGTTACTGGAAATGACCACTAAATTTACCGGTGCAATGAACGATCTCGGGTTAGAAATGAAGAAACTTGATTCCTCGAACAATAGCATAAAAGCTGAGCTGTCATCAGTAAAGATGTCAATGGGCTTTGTTAATACGAGTTTTGAAGAATTTAAAGAGGAACTCAAGTCGCTTCGACAAGAACTTGCAGATGTGAAGAAAGAAAATGTTGAGACTCTGAAAACAAATAAGAAATTGAGCAGTGAAATACAGGTAATTAGGAAAGAGCTAACAGAACTAAAGCAGTACGGAAGAAGGAACAATGTTGAAGTGAAGGGTGTTCCGCTTGCGGAAAACGAAAACATACTCGACACGATTGAGAAGGTTGCCAAATGCTTGCGCATTGAACATTCCAGCAAAGAAATTGATGCTGCGCATCGCGTTCCCAGAAAAAGTGGCACGCCCCCAAATATTGTCGTCCGATTTGTGTCACGGACTTCGAGAGACAACTTTCTGAGAGCAGCTAAAAAGCACCGCCTTAACACTTCAATGCTTGGTTTTGAAAATAACACGCC
Organism: Hyalomma asiaticum; assembly: GCA_013339685.2. NCBI lineage: Eukaryota > Metazoa > Arthropoda > Arachnida > Ixodida > Ixodidae > Hyalomma > Hyalomma asiaticum. The sequence goes on from JABSTT010004642.1 coordinate 10,270, forward strand.
GGTGTATGTCAACGAACATTTGTGTGCAGAGAACAAAGTCTTGCTGGGTAAAGCCATACAGGTAAAACGAGAGAAGAACTGGAAGTTTGCATGGGTATCCGATGGAAAGATACTAATGCGTAAAAGTGAGAACTCCCGAGTACTACATGTGTCATGTATTGATGACCTTAATAAAATAAATTAACCTCTTTTTATGGCTGAGTCTCACACATCGAATCCGAAAGGAAATATAACTCTTTTCCACTGTAATATACGCAGTATAAGAAAAAATCTTAATCTTCTTCTCTCGTCTATCTCGCGGCATGGCAAACATTATGACGTAATAGCAGCTACAGAAACATGGCTGAGAAAGGATGAAACAGTTACCATACCTGGCTATAAATTGATATCTCAGCCACGTGCATCTAACTCTCGCGGTGGAGGCGTTGCTTTTTTCGTAAAGAACGGACTCCGCTTATCTTTACTATCTGAATTCACATGCAGCCTCCCATATATAGAAGCACTTTTTGTAAAGATAGAATGCTCTGTTGTTGTTGGTGTGGTGTATCGGCCGCCAAACGCCGATACTAGCTGTTTTTTTGATAAACTTGAGGGCATTCTGTCTACCCTGGCAAGGAATGGTCGTACTCGGGTAATTATTCTTGGGGATATAAACATTGATGCCTTTAGTGCTAGTTATAAAGACTACGCTTACCTTATACAATCATATAATTTCCGCAATCTGATCACTGCGCCTACTCGAGTAACAAGTACAACAGAAACTATGTTGGACCATGTCCTCACAAATATTCCTAACAACATAACAGCTGGTGTTCTTAATGAGCCTGTCACTGATCACATGCCAACTTTTGTCACTGTGGATGGAGGGCCTATAATAAATCATCAGAGGAAGGTTACTTCTTATAGAATTGATTACTCAAAGGTTCGTTATTTCTTACGCTCTTTTAGATGGCATGAGGTTTATCATGATGAGGTAGACCAGGAGTTTGCTAATCTAATTAATGTTATTACGGAAGCCGTACATACCTCGAAAAAAGTCGTCCGAAGACGCTCATATGAAACACCAATCTGTCCTTGGATGACCCAAGGTTTATTAGGGGCGCTTAAGGCTAAAGAGTACTGGCATCATAAGTGGAAACGTGATAAGCACAATGCTCATCTACTACATGAGTATAAAACTGCTCGTAACAAATCGGTAGCCATGTCGCGTAAATGTAAAAAAGACTATTATTCGAAGCTTATTGAGCAAGCTTCCGGTAACTCGCGCAAAACTTGGCAAATAATAAACGAAGCAATCGGGCATACTCGTGCTGAAAAAACGCTACCCGACAATGTCACTGAGGACATTGTCAACGACTTTAATACTTATTTTACAAATGTTGGTCCTTCGTTAGCCAAAATGCTGCCTATTCCTAACAAAGCGCTGTATGAACCAACATCCTTACCAAATAGCTTCGTTATAAACAACATAGAGATTAAAGAAATTCTGCTTATTGTGAGTAAACTAGTAATTAGCAAAGCGCCGGGTCATGACGAGATTCCAGCGCGCGTTATAAAAGAGAACATTGATTTAATTGGAGAAGTATTATGTAACCTATTCAACCACTCATTATATGCCGGTCAATACCCATCAATACTCAAGATAGCCAAAGTCACCCCTGTTTACAAAGAGGGAGATAGGTCTGATCCTTCTTGCTACCGCCCGATCTCTGTACTGAGTGTACTTAACAATATCTTCGAAAAAATAATTTCGAAACGTATGCTTTCCTTTTTGAGCAAATATCATGTGTTATGTCCGCACCAACATGGCTTCCGGCCAATGCGCTCTACAAGTACAGCAGTGCTCACACTAAGCCAAATTTTAAATACTGCCCTCCAAGAAAACAAATTCGCCGCAGTGGTTTTTCTGGACCTCAGAAAAGCGTTCGACACAGTAGACCATGACATCTTACTTTACAAATTACGTAGATATGGTTTTCGCAACACTATGTCGAATTTTTTCCAGAGTTACCTTCAAGGTCGACAACAGATGGTAATTATCAATAACATTACTTCTTCTCTCCAGTCCATTCAAACAGGTGTGCCACAAGGTTCCGTATTAGGTCCGTTACTTTACTTGCTATACATAAATGACTTGCCTCTAGTACTAACAACTGCCGAGATGCTTATGTATGCTGATGACACTGCCCTAATTATTACCGGCAAAAATCTGTCAGACATAGAAGAACAAATGAATACTGAACTAGCTAAGCTGGCCGATTGGTTTACAGCTAACAGGCTTACCATCAATGCCAAAAAAACAAAATATATGTTATTCCACTCCCGTACAAATCCTACTCCACATGATATACAACTCTACATCAATAATTGCTCCCTGGAATGTACTGATTCTTTTACTTACCTTGGTGTTGTTCTAGACAGCTGTTTAAATTGGCAGAGTCAGATAGAAGCAGTCAGCTCGAAACTAGCTTCGAGTTGTTACGTCCTTTTGCAAGCACGTGAATATTTTGACACTACAATTTTGCGCACTTTGTATTTTGCTTTAGTTAACTGCCACCTTCTGTACTGCGTAGAGTCCTGGGGTTCGACGTATGACTCTTATCTTGAGCCAGTACGACGGCTGCAAAAACGGGCTATACGTACGATTACTTTCTCATCTTACTGCGAACATAGCAAACCACTTTTTTCTAGGTTAAAGATCTTACCATTTGATTTTGTACGGGAACTAAAATTAGCTACATGTATTAACGGTGTCGTTAGGAACAATGAACCATTCCCAATTTCATTACTGTGTATTCCCCGACGTCAAACGAGGAACCAAACTTTTAATAACTTCAATATACCGCCCACAAGAAACGCCTATAGCAAACGTCTATTACAATATACCGGAGTGAAAGTTTGGAATGGCATACCGAGTTATATAAAGAATACCCAGAACTTTTCCAGATCATTGAAAAAATACTACTTTGAAGCAATTTTCTCTGCTTGAGTTGATTGATACTTTAGGTTGTAATTGTTCATTATGTATATATATATTGCCCTTTATGTGTTTAGTGTTTTCTTTGAAAGATGTTTTCAATACCCTTGTTCTCTTTATTAAGCCATATAAGAGAACTACTATTGATACTTGCCACTACAAGTATCATTCTTCAGTTCTGTACGCCACTAATCACCAAATATTTGTGTTTACTACAAGTTATGAACTTTCCTTTTTTTCTTTGTTCAATCGAATTCAAGTGACTGTTGTTAGCAGATAAACATTACTTCTTGTTTGATGATATCAAATTTGAATTGTTTACTTCTGTTTATTTTTAATTAGAACTATTACAGTTTCAGTTATGTATACTTTCAATGGGACCCGAACTAGCCTTCGGCTATGGGACCATACAGTTTGTGCTTATTTTTGTATAAGATATGAGTGCAATAAAGATCATTCATTCATTCAATGGTGACAAACGTGCGCAGCGAACACAGGCACCTGAACAGGGGTGCGACGGTCCCCTACATATACGAATTTGTAGAAGCCAGCAATGCCTTCGCCCTGAGATATCCTCCGCGACCCATCAGGCCCACCATAGGGCGCGAAGTAGCTTTAGATGTAAATCAAGGCTATCTGAAAGCCTTTGTTCATCAATGCAAGGAATGTTTCTTGTCGTCGAGACTTCGTCAGACAACTCTCTTCCATGACCCCATCCCAACGACAAATATGCCCATTCGCTCCGTGAAAGACCATACCGCGTTTCGGCAAGGGAATGCGAGGCCACAAGGAAACAGGTTGGTGAAACGCCACGCGACAACATCAAGCTGTGCAAGAGACCGTGGGCGTATGCAGCGGTGTTAGTAAGAAGGATGCAGCTTTACCGTTCTGCGTCGATTATCCTCGCCTGGAAAGAAGTACGGAAAAAGATGCGTGTACTCTACCACCGATAGATAGATGAACCCTTGAATCGACCCAAAAACAAATTTTTTTTTTCGATGGGCCTCAAAACCGAACACCGGCGAATGCAAGTCGACGAAAAAGACCGAGAGAAAACCGCCTTCGTAACACCGACTGCCTCTTCGAGTTCAAGGTAATGCCGTTCGGCATTCGCTCGGCGCCTGCAACTTTCCAACGCGTGATTGGCAGAGTATTGGCCGGTTCGAAGCAGTAGACATGTCTGGTGTTCATGGACAACGTCGTTCCATTTGCATCCCGCTTCGAAGAACACCTCAGGGCCTTGAAGGTGGTCTCTCCGGACTCACCTGGAAGCCAGAAAAGTGCCGCTTCCCATACCACTCTTGTTTCTCGGTCACGTTATGAACGAATCGCTAGTGCGACCGATGCACAGAAAACAACTGTCATCGCTGAAATTCCTCCACCCACCGACAGGGGCAGTCCGCAAACTTCTTTAACATTGCACTTATTACACGACATTGCGCTTATTACACGAGCTTTGTCAAGGATCATTCTTTGTCGCCGAGCCACTGACGTACCTCACGAAGGCCGATGTCGAGTTCAAAATGCCTTGACTTGAGCAGTTCAAAACTCCGCAAGTCAAGGTATTTCAAAAACTAAAGCGACGCCTCTGAACGCCGTCAACACTCGCGTACTTCGACGAAGCCGATACCAAAATCCACACCAACGTAAACAGCAGAGGGCTCGGCGCCGGCCTTGTGCTGAATACCGACGGACTCGAAAGTGTTATCAGCCACGCTAGCCGGTCATTCTCCAATACGCAAGGAAATTACTCCAACACAGAAAAGTAATACCTTTCCGTAATCTTGCCTACTGCAAAGTTCCGCTTGTCTATCCGGGGCAGTCCCTTCAAAGATCTGAGTTCACACCGCGCCTTGTGTCGGCTAGGCGTGGTGTTAAGTGAAGATCGATCGGGACACCTCGTACGATGGAGTGTCAGGCTTCAAGAGTTCCACACATCGTCGCCTGCAGGAGCGTACGGAAGCACTGCGATGCCGAGTATTTGTCTCACGCCCCCGTCGAGCCACCGCCACAGGGTGACTAGGTCGACAACTCCTTCTTGGGACCCATGTGTGCCCACGACAACGCGGAACGACAAATGAGGACCCAAAGCTCAAGAGCCTGGAAGGCAAGGCTCTCCTTGTGCGGAAAGTATTCACGCGCAGACTACCTTCGTTTTTCTGTGAAACAACGTTATCCTGAAGAATGTTTTCGCCCCTTATAGCCGAATACCTCCTCGCTTTATCTGCGGCATTATGTGCAAAGGTTCTATTGTTTCGCATGACGTTCTATCGGCCGGACACCTTCGTTTTTCCCGCACAATCACCAGGTTACAAGACAGATATATATATGTATATATATGTGACGCTAGAGACGGGAGCCGTGCCGTGGTTGATGCGCCATGTTTTATTCCACTGCACGCGCCTCTTCTTTCTCATCGTCGGCTTCTCCTGCTATCGCCCGCTTGTTACGTCCATGGTGCACATGCCGTGGACATCGGCAAAGGACTGAAGGCTGTTCCACGCATGTAACAGCGGGCCTTGCTCCACTGGGGGCACTGCAACCATGAAGGAGCATTTGTGCAACAATGAGCACTGGGCCGCATGACGAGGAAAGCGTAGCTTCATCGCTGACTTTCCAAGGGCCGAGGAATGCCGTGATGATTGTGAGGAAGCTAGCATAAATACTCGTGTAAGGGCCACATGTTATTTCTGATATTTGGAGTGAAAATCACAGGAGAAGCATTGCACAATGAAAGATGAATTTTTTTCTTTCTTACTGACCGACTTGTTCTGACTTCTCTCAGTACTGACTTGTACAGAGAGGAAGCGAGAAAAGAGACCATCTTTGTCACTCTCCCCCGGTTGCAAAAATTATTCCTCGCCTTCCTGCTCCTGCTCCTCCTCTTCTGAACTCTTCCTCGCAAGCGCCTGCGTGCTAAATGAGGTCGTCCCTCATTCCATCGATCTTGTTTGAAATTATTATGACCTTGAAGGTATCCTCAACCATCTTCAAGGAAACCCCGGCCCACGTTTCAAGAATGGAGTGGCATACATCCGCAAGGGATGCCCTCTTTGACCGACCAGTCAGTGTTTTCTGGCGGACGGCTGTTGCCATTCATCCGCTGTATGCATGATGAAATTGTAATATTAATCTTAATCTCGGAGGCTTCGCTTTTTCTACCCGAGGGCCCCAAAAACTATGTAGCTGCCTTGTCTTGACCTCGGAAAAAATAAGTAACCTCCCCAATTTTCTAACCACAGAACACACAACACTACCAACCTTCTCAAAACATCAAGGATGTGGCTAATACATGCGTAATATTTAAATCTATTTTTGGGGTGAATTTTTTAAGAAAGTTCTGTGTGTGGCCATTACAAGAGTATATATAGGGTGGAACGAGAGCACACACGTGATGGCATAGCATAACTAAAAAGTACTCGGATAAAGAGGAAAAGAAAAGATGCTTCACAGTGACGACACGTGGCCTCCGTATCTCAGCAGCATCGCCAACAACATCGATTTGTGGCTGCTATGATTAGACGAATGCTTCTGGTCACTGCCCACTCTGCCATATACCACCTGACGATAAACCTCCCAGAAAGTGGTGGAGACTCTTGGCTTTCATCCACCCCGGAACTTCAGAGCCACGTTTCACCTCCCATCATGCCTGGGTGACTGCTGCGTTCATGGTAAAATTTGTAGCATGCACAATGGAACAAGGCACAAGGATGGCAGGCTCCAACGTCTGCTAAAAAGGGGGGATGCATCAAGTACACATCTCCTGTCAAATCAATTACGCATTATGCGGGCCTGGGAGATGTTGCTGCAATAAAAAAAGAATATAGATCACACAAATTATTGCCGGTTATTACTGGATCACACAAATTATTACTAGTTTTAATGAGTGCCTTCCTTCTTTTTTTCTCAAAATGAAGTTTGTGCAATGAACTGGCTTTGTACCAGAGTAATCCAATGCAATGTCAAAAAGAAAAAGTTATGTGGCCTATTCAGAGCTGTACAGGTCAACGTAATGATCACTTCCACCACAAAATGGTCGCCATGGCCAAAGATATCGTGCAGTGTAACAAAAACATGCTGCTCTCATTCCAAGTGCACATTCAGGTGATAAGTTGGTTTGCGTGTTCAGCTAGCAGCAACAGGTTGCTTCACGTATTTTTGGAATTTCAGAGAATTCCATGCATGCGACAGACAAACCATGAAGTTAAACAGCCAAGGGCCAACGTCCAGCCTATCATCGTTCAGGAGTTGTTTGAAAAAGAGAAGACATGAATTGTGCTATTGTTTTAAAGGGGTATAACATATTTAGTATTCGCAGTTATAAAGCGCTGTTGAAATGTGATGATGAGAGACATCAGGCAAATAAAATTTTGTCCACTGAAAATAGCACTCACCTGCAAGGCAGTTCACATGCAAGCTTGTGCTTGTATCACATGACAACTTACAACCACAAAGGCTGAGAACAATATGTGAGGAGTTATAGATTCTGATAAGCAAATTTGTATGACATGGACTGAAGTGATCCAGATATCAGTAGTTCAGCCGCTGCAATTATTTCGAGTGCTCCTTCAAAACCCTGTCGTGTTTTTTTTGGCATCTTCAGCTAAGTGGCATTGGCATAATGGTGGTAGAGTGGAAGTTATGTTAAACGCTGCCCACAATGCAATTCCGCTTCGTGCCAGACAAACACAACGAAAGTCAGTAAAATAATGGTGCCTTGACTGTGTGGCTCTCCCTCTACACTGCCTCATAAGTAGTGTCATGTGCTAACGTGCACTGCCACACGGCATTGCACCATGCTTCACCGCTGATCTCTAAGGCAACACACTGCCATGCAATATGTAGAGGCGGGCCGAGCTGCATGTGCAGCACTGCGCGCACGGTGCTCAGCAAAGAAAACGGCACTAGTGCTATTAGCAGAAGGTGCCCAAAGACATCCCAGGGCACTTAACGCACTGAAATCACCCCTCGAAACAATGCCTTCGTGTTAGCCACTGAGTGCTACATCCAACACTGTCGCAACAATGCAATGCAGGAATGTTGACACGTGAGGAAACAAAGACAGCACTCACCTTCGCGAAATAGCTCTGCATGCACTGCAGGCTCCTCTGGAGGTGCACTGTGTGGTTAAAGAATAAGCACTTGGCTGGTTACTCAACGGTGCTTAAAGGCCCAAACTGCCACCTCATTTATCCACCGACTTCACAAAGGTGTCAATTTATGGCACGCATATTTTGCTGCTGTCGTTATCTACCAGTCAAATTCGGACACATAAAAACTGTAAGGAGGTCGCAAGGCAATTTCCCGTATGAATATTAATTCAAAAGACAATACATTCCAATTCAAAGCACACCTTCAAAAGTGAGTCTCTTGAGAAAGTAGAAACTGAAAATTCGTACCAACATGGTTTCCTCAAGGCTGCAAAAAAAGCACGAAACTGAAGACCTTTTTGTTTTACAGAGTAACTACTGGTTATGGGCTTGTTTCAATGGTCAAAATCGGTGGCAATGCTACGCACTGCCGATGATGCCCGTGTCCGTAACCACTGCCGGCTTCGATGAGAAAATATATCACCATGCCAGTGCAAATTTGAACCCTGCTCAATCGGAGTCTTGCCACTACACTTAAAGCTGACTCTCAGCCCTTAGTCGGGCACCTTGCATTCTCAGCCACGGCTGTGATGTTGCAGGCGAAGTGTTTCAAGACATCATATATGCGGTAATGCCATTTGAAGGAAAACAAATTTTGCAGCAGCAAGAATTTCATTCTGGAGTTTGGAGCAGGTAATTTTGCCTTGGGCAAATAACTTTACCTAGTAGCATCTAATTTTGCATTGTCGTACACTTAAAACGACATATAAACTGACACAGTCAACTTATACTGATGGAACATTCTCTAAGAATCCTATCGTCCAGCATGGGTTGATTAGAAAAGAAAATGAAGGTCAAAGTTCAATCTTTTTAATTTCATGCAGAAACCTCAACGCAAGCATGCTGTCATGAGTTTCAAGCTCACTTTTTCATATTATGGCCACACAGGCTGAATGGAACTACATGAAACTCACTATGTTAACTTTCTGGTGAGCTAAAAATGGATGTTATTGTGAAGATTTCTTGCCGTCTTTTGCTATCTCATTCCCTAACACCCCAACCCCTTACAACCCCGCCCCTAGCATGGGCAACAAAATGGCTGCTGAGTTTTGTGCTTACCTGAGACTGTCAGAATGTCAGAAAAATCAGATACTGAAGAGTTTCAGCATCCTAAACTTCAGACATACCCAAACACTGTCTTTCTCGGGCATGTGCAATGGTATCTCAGGGCACCCAAGAGTATTGGGTGCAATTTGGTGAAATTTCTGTCTATTTAATCGAGACGGTGTAGTAATCACATTTTTGGCACTTCTGTCTATTTAATCGAGACGGTGTAGCAATCACATTTTTGGCACTTTGACGCAGTTGGAGCAGTAGCTGAATCACTGCACACGCTTGCCAGTAGCTGGCGATTGTTTCATCGACAAAGACAAGAGAAAAGGGAGAGAAGCCGGGAAAAAAAACTGGAGAGAATGGAAGAAGGCGCAGAAGGTGACAACGATGGAAATGTGCAAGAATGTGACTGCGTAAAGAAGATGAAGAAGACGAATACGGAGAGGAAGGCAATAACGATGAAGAAAAAGAAGCTGAAATAGAATTTGGCTCAAAGGAGTTAATGAGAGAGCGCAGCAAAACGTAACTTATGCTGCCACCATGCTGTATTCCCTGCAGAAGCCAGGGGAGTTTTTCATGCGCACCCCTTCTTGTGGAATGCATGTATTGGACAGGAACATTTTTCACATCCTCACGGGAGCATTTTTCGAACCAGCATAGCAGCCCCATTTAGCACTGCATTAATCAATTAAAAACAAATAAAATAGTAGAACCTTGTTGTAATGAAGTAGGATATAATTAACTAGCCGATCAATTGTTATTCTCCTTGAAATTCCCATACATGACAGAGATATTGCCTATAACAAACTAATTAATGTAACGAATTAATTATGACTTCACCTTTAACTTTGTTATAACGAGGTTCTACTGTAAGCCACAAAACATCCTGCACAATATCCGATGATGACGAGATGATAGACTGCACTACACCTAAAAGTGGACCAGTATATGAAACTTCTATACTAGAATGTTTTTAATCTAATAGTACACAGAAACAAACAGTTAATAAACTATTCAATGACGCTGAATTGCACGCCTTTCAGTCCTAAGTACACGGTCAAAACATGCCTAAAATAGGTAGGCAATAACGGCACCCGATTGATTTCTAGAAGCGAGGCATACAACAGTCTCGGAAATTATTGACCAGAGCTATTTATGCCTAGTGTGGGCCGGCTGTAAGTACGTTTATTCTTAATCAATCGTGCCTGTTACTTTTATGGCTTCTCCTACCTCTGTGTCAACACGTTCTACATCTCAGGGGATGGGACACTGTCACGAGATTGGAGTTCAGGATCCGTCTTTTTTTTTCTCTCTCGTGGCCGAACGTTAAGGAAGTTTGCAACACAATAATTTGAGCTTTTACTTTCTAGCATTAAGTGAAGATCCGAAACCTTAAAACCGACCGAGAACGTACCTCTGTGAGTGCCCTTATTAATTAAATATAACAAGCTTATGACAACCAGCTTCTGTTTTACTTTCAGAGTTACGCAGTATCTTGATGTCAAGAACAAGACAGCAGTAGTAATAATAATTGCTGGGATACATATGATTAGGCGCCATGCCATAGTGGAGATCTCCAGAAATTTGGACTGCCTGGAGTTATTTAGCATGTACCGACATTGCACATTACAAGGGACTCAAACGTTCTTGCTTCCATTAAAAATGCGACCGCCACAGAGAAGGTGATCGTGAGGTAGCTGCACATCGCAGGTTCAGCACTCACTTCACCTCGATCGATCATCCCTTGCGCTTTTTCTTACTTGTTCACGAAATTGATGTTGCAGTGTAGAAAATCCACTAAGTGATTGATAGTGATCACCAATAGGCCTTGGTGTGCAGCTACGACGTGATCACCGTCATTGCCATGATATCATGGTGCACCGTAACTCCAAAAAATCAAACTGTTTGGTAGGAAGGTGTCACAATAAATTACAGGTGGTGCTTTCAGGTTTCGAATTGTTTTTCCCATGTTTTTGCGGTTCTAGACATTGCTGAAATTCTCAACGTGAAGAGCCTAATAGGTATGCAAGCAACGCTTTAATAATGCCAATATGACTGATCTATATGGTATGACATTAGCATTATCATCATAATGATCATTACTGTCATCACAAGCTTAACGCAATTAAAATTTTCTGCTACTGTTTACATATCTGTGTGTCTCATTATTTCCCGTCTTCTGTGAAGAGGAGTAACTGGCACCACCCAAAAGTAGACACCTTCTAAACATCGAAAAAAAAGAAAAAAAGTAAGACCAAGCTCCCTTGTAAGGGTAGCTTACATGCGTGCTTCAGGGGCCCCTTCCGGAATATCCAACAGTGCCTGCTCCTCAGGAACCGGAACCGGGTGTGCTTCGTCACCTGCAAAGCCAAGACCGGTTTCAGCAACCTGGTAGATTGTAAACCAGAGTGCAGATCCCTGCTGCATTTCTGTTGAGACATTTGGACCACACAATTTCTTGCATCGCATACCGGAGGAAAATCTGGTGTCAGTTTCAATGCAAGCGTTCTTCTGAAAGGCAATTTTGCTTCAATGGGCACTCGCAGACAACATTTTTTTTGCTCTGGTGTGTTTCCTTGATGAAACACGCTAGTCATGACACAGCACATCTATTGCTGAAATGTTCGATAAATAATACTTAGAACTTATGGCCTGTTTATTGCTGACCCATCACAGTTTAGGTTTAGGAGAGCTCCAAAATGACAA
>JABSTT010004643.1:0-21113 GCA_013339685.2 Hyalomma asiaticum
TGGAAGTATGTGTGCAAACGGTCGGGCAAAAGTGGCGAGTCCTTCAGGATACTGGACCCAAATGGAGTAGAAGTTCAAGCCGTCGCTGATTGTTTCGCCATGCATTTATCATCTGTTTATAAATCCCCAGCCTCTGTAGATAGTAGCGGTCGACGGGTTAAGGCAATTGGCACAGCTGATGCTGTGTCGCTAGATGAAGATTCAATTTCAGAATGCATTAAGCGCTTGAAACCATCCTTTTCAGCTGGCCCAGATGGCATCCCCTCGGCCATACTAAAAGCCTATGGCAGTATACTTGCGCCAGTATTGACGTCCATATTTAATAAGTGTCTGCATGCTTCAACTTTTCCTAGCATGTGGAAAACTGCTCGTGTTTTCCCAGTATTTAAGTCTGGCTGTAAAAGTGACGTCTCGAACTACCGCCCTATTTCCAATCTTTATGCTGCATCAAAAATCTTTGAGCTTGCTCTTCACAAAATATTGCTTTTTGATGTAAAAAATTCATTGATTGCGAATCAGCATGAGTTTCTCACTGGCCGCTAACTGTCACTAATCTTGCCAGTTTCATGATGCAGTCTCCACGCCTACATCGCAGAGAGGACAGGTAGACGCTATTTACTGTGACCTTAGCAAAGCTTTTGACGTTGTCAGCCATTCGCTGCTTGTGGATAAACTTGCGCACTTCGATGTTGATTCTTCAATTGTGAATCTCCTGCATAGCTATCTTCTGGATAGATCATGTTATGTTGCCGTAAATGCCCAAACGTCCCTTTTCTACAAAGCTACTGGTGGGGTTCCTCAAGGGGCCCGTACTGGGCCCACTCCACTTTTTTAATTTATGTTAATGATGTTTCTTCTGTCATTCGGAATTCTTCTTTCCTTTTGTACGCCGATGACATAAAGATATTTAAGGAAATTCATTCAGTTATCGATTGTCGCTTGCTACAATCGGATTTGTGTTCTTTCTCTGAATGGTGCAGGAGCAATAACCTCTCCCTAAATATTTCAAAAACCAAGGTAATGAGTTTCACTCGAAAAACATCTAGTGTGTCATTTTTATATTCTGTCAATTCTGTGTCGTTGTCTAAGGTTTCTGAAATCAATGATCTAGGTGTTCTTTTTGATAGCACCTTACACTTTTCTGCTCATGCTAAGCGCGTTGCTTTGCGGGGTCTTCGCACCTTAGGCTGTGTTTGCAGAATGTCTAGAGAATTCCGTCCTCCTATGCCCTTCCGCAAATTGTACACCGCGATATGGTTTCCTCAACTTGAGTATGCATCTGTGATCTGGAATGGCATTTCTAAGTGGAATTTCTAACTGGCATTTCTAACTGGACTCGCTCAATGGCATTGCTGCTGGAGCAGCAACGCCATTGAGCGAGTCCAGAAAAAATTCCTGAACATCTTTAACCATAAGTTCGCTAAAAATGGCCCTGATTCTTGCATTGGCACTGTTGGATCACTATCACTGCCGTCACTACACTGCCGGAGAAAACGCGCTGATCTGTTATTTCTTTTCAAGCTTGTGCATGGTATCATATCCTGCCCTGTACTGCTCAACTGTCTTAATTTCCGAATTCCACGTAAGTTGACCAGAGAGAATAGACCTTTTCATGTAACCGCCTGCCTCTGTGAACATTCGACCGTTGACAGGATACAATGTCTCTACAATGCTTACTTTTTAGAGCTCGATGTCTTTCACAGCTCCCAGTCGCTGTTCTGCTCCGAGCTTTGCACTTTACTAACATAGTGTCGCACACTGTTGATATTTTTTTCTTGTTTTGCCTGCGCATAGTTGCATATGTGCAATTTTATAGCATTGTTTATCCCTGATATTTTATTATGAATTTTGGCCTTTGTTCTTTTTTATTAATTTTTTTGCTGTAGAGTCTCCTTATTGTATTGTTTCTTGTATTATTTTTACGTGCGCCAGTACAAGGACCTTACAGTTGTTCCTGGGCACGTTAAATAAACTTTTGATTGATTGATTGATTGATTGATTGATTTGACTGATTATTATTATTGTTATTATTATTAGTGGATGCTAGTTTTCCCTTTCATAAACGATACTTCACCTTGCGGGTTTCCGCAGAACTCTTTTGCTATGTAACTGAGTCCTCTAATCGATAAGATGAGCGGGATCTTCGAGAAAAAAAGAGAATACAAAAGAAAATGGCGCAATCGTTAGCAAGCTCGCCAATATAGCGCTCACGAGCGACGTCAACTGAGGGCGACTTCTTCTGTACCGCTTCCGTATGGACAAGGACGAGTGCCGACGCGCACTCCTTTAACCTTTAATGTCATGGTATGTCAGCCACACAAGCAATTGCCTGCGAAAGCACCACCATAGGTCGCGCAACAAAAGCAGAGCAAACTGCTATCGTGCCTGTGTAATTTAAAGCGTTGGAAGAAAGAACTACGCAGAAACGTGAAACGTACATAACACGAATAGGAGAAATGCGTCTGAACCTCTTCACATCTGTTTTCCCTCGTTGAACTTCCTCTTTCCTCCCACCAGACTTGAGCATATGCCGTCATAGCGTTTTTTTTTTTTTTACAACACGTAAATAGTTTAAGCGTGAAGCTGCAACTGCATATCTGCTGTCCGAATAGTACACAGGTGCTACTGCTGTATCAACCTATAATTCGCCATAAATCCGTTACTCGTTTTATTTCGTTCTGCAAGCTGCAGAAACAGTGCCTTACATTTTGCGTCAGTGTACCTCTACTCCCCAAGGTTTCTTTAAATTTGACTATTTGTTTTCTGAATCATCAAGTGGATGTTACAGCACAATTTGAACCACTCTGTAAGAGAAGCAAGGAGCATGAAAATGAACACGCTATGCTTTGTACATCGCTTTCCCCGGCTTAAGCAGCAGCTTAAAATACGTTGCATTTATCATGGATTTCTCCGATGTTTCGCAGAGCACATTTTTTTTTATGACGCTTGCTTCTAACGACAGAAGGCTGCATCGGAGCGCTTATATCTGTTGACGCCTCGAAAAAGCTTGCGAAAACGTTACGAATAGGTTCTCTCAGAAAAGTTAGTGAAAAAAAAAAGCGAGAACTATTGTCTCGTTTACTTGGTACGCACCAATATTGGCATGGAAGAGCGCGAATCTGTGACTAACATGACCGATAGGTCGCGACATGAACAGCATGTCATGATCGTCAGTTTTGCCACGATTAATGATATCACCACGTGTGGTTCATGCCCGGGTGGGGTATGAGCCAAAGGCTATGCAGGTGTGAGTCACGTGTGATTGACCACCGTAATAGAGATGGAAAGATGCTGTTTGGGACACTATAGATCCTACGTTTAGACCTAGCCTGAAGTCTCACAAGCCAGCGCCGACGGGTCATTTAAGGCAATTAACATTAAGGTGCGGTGATGAGTTTTCCCTCAAGACTTTCCCACGATCACGGTCCTCTATGCGACGCTCCTCAACCGGGTTAGTCGACCCGCCGGCACTGTGGGGAAAAGATACTTCTGCCGGGTTTATTGGCGCAGAGCGCTGAGCCGTCCTAACATGGTGAAAATGCAGCCGATCACAAACCAACCGAACAACGTTCTCACAGTCGCGGGCGTCCGTCTTTCTCCTCTTCTTCCATGCGCTAGCACGCTGCGCTAGCACGATTTACAACAGGCACAGCGCAGAGAAGGCATCTAATTCCGCATATAGTGAGCTTGCTTCACTAAGGGATGCGGACTCGCATCTTCCAGTGAGTTTGGCTTTTCCACTTCGCGCCTTCCGCGCAAAGCGGGAAAGCCAAGCTCACTGGAAGTGAGTCCGCCGCTGGAGACCAATCAGGGCTCGTCCAGATGACGTTACCTATTGTGACGACATGGAGCTAGTAGTAAGAGCATATGAGACACATCTGACAGGATGATGCGGAGGAATGGGGGATCAGCACGCTCCGTCATGAAGCCTCTTCGTTGAAGTTCCTGGCATCCGAGAAAGGACAGGACCTGCGCGACGCAATATCTAGAGGGGCGAGACACCTCCTAGTTTCCCACTAAGAAAACGTACAGCTCATTTTTTTTCTTTTCTTCTGCGACGTAATGGCTTCTCGCTACGCATTTGGTACTCTTTCATACACAGATAATTCCTTGGATATGTAAGGGCAACAGTATGCATACACTTTGTGCACTTTTTTCTTTACAGGTACGGTGACAACGGTGTAACACGAAATCTGTTCCGCCAGTCGTACCTCGAGTACGGTTCCGACCTTTTTGCCACCGACATTCAAAGAGGTCGGGACCATGGCCTTCGTCCATACGCCGATTACGTCGAGTACTGCCAGAACGTCACGCTGACAGATTTCGAGAGCATGAAAGCGTTGATGGCCGAGGAAAACGTCACAGACATTTTCCAAGAACTCTACAAGTACGTAGCGCATTGTGGTGGTATTTTAAACATTCAGTTCACGCACTTCTGGCTTTGCGTTCGCTTCCGGTGTCTACTTTCGGTGTCCGCTTCCGGTTTGTACAGCCCCCCTGAATTCTACGCTTCACTTCAATTGCGGCCTAGACAGGAAAGCCTCAAGGATGAGGTCGCACAGAAGTGATCATCAAGCACCATAGTTCGTTACAACAAGTGAACGGAAGACAGTCATATGTAGCTTCCAACAGGGTTCGTTAGATATGCGGTGCATTTTTTGAGTGAAGCAGCTGTCTGTAGCTTGAATGACCTCTTGCTTGTTTCACTGCACTTATGTAATGGCGCGAACAACTTGTAACAGCACGAATAACTTCGTGTTATATCGTTGTGCCTTAGTTATTCGTGTGCTTTTACATGAGCGTCTATGGTTATGCCAGTCGTAACATAAAGCCTACAATGCGACAGACATAGGTGCCGGGTTCGAACCCCTCGGCGCCCGGTTCGACTACGAAAGATCTTGGCTTTAACATTTACGTCCCTTAAAGGGGCCCTGCAACGCTTTCCGAACCTAATCAGACCACGATGCCAATCAGTCTTGGATGCTCCTGGGAGCGTGTGAGTAAATCATTATGTATTGCACTGCACGCGCCAGGGAATGGGCAATTCAATTTCAAATAGAGCCGAAAAACGCCCGATCGCTCCCTTTTCAGCAAATTACGTTGCTGGGGCGTCCACTGCGTCGCTTGAGTTATTCTTGGTTGCTCTTTAAGGGAGACATGTACAATATGTTTGTTTGCTTGTTTCTTTGTTTGTTGGTTTGTTTGTTTGTTGAACTGAAAACGAAAAAAAAAATGTAGATGATCTTTTCCGCCATAGTGAAATCAGCCAATGCTATTTCTGCCTCCAGCGACTTAGTCGGCGGCCCAGTGGCGTCACTTGTTGAGAAAGAACAGCGGACGCTATCTAGCTGCGTTTGAAACCAAAGCGCGAATTCCTTTGTGCGTGCAGTGCAATAATATTTGGCTCACATGATCACAGAAGCCTCCACGACTGGTCTGCACCGTCCTTTGGCTATGTACAAAAGATATTCGAGGGCCCCTTTAAATGATATCATCCGTAAACCAGACAAGAGCAAGCGCACGGTTTGTGCTACAAAAGTCTGAAGTGCCACACCAACGTCAGTGTCCTTTACAGCACCTTAGGCAACAGTATATGGGACCCCTAGAATTTTTAACTTGATAGCATTAAAGAGCTCGTGTCAAAGAAAGTCCTTCGGCCGCGTTCCCCTGAACTGAAAACGACAGTGGCGCTAGAATGAATTGTATAAGATTAGTCCGTATAAACGAAGTATAAACTGCGCGAAAAAGAAATTTGGTCAGGACATGACTCGAACCCACATCTCCCGGGGGCGACGCGACAGCGCTACAAAAGCGCCTTAACGGCGCATAATACGAGCCGAATACAAAAGGTACACAGCCTGAAAAAAGAAGCTATACTCCGTTCCATACGTCAGCCGCAACACTGTAAAGGCTACGCAAGTAGTCCGCAAAGCAAAAGAAAAGGAGAGGTGTATCGCTCCGACAAACAAGCGACAAACATTAATAACAAACTCGCATATTTCGCATATTTCGGCCCCAGCAATACGAGCGTGTTTTGTCAAGCCGATGAGAAATGTAGTAGGAATTAAATCTGCAAAGGGGGCATTTACTGTTTTTCGCTTACCGCAAGCAACACACTACTTTTTGGTCGCGGAAGTACACAGCGTAAACACGAGTGCTAACTTTGACAGCGTTGCACTTGATGCATGAAACCGAGTACAGTGCATGCGTGTTCCTTACTTCTCCTGCACTCGGCCCATTACAAGGCGAAGCCATTTTACGCGTGCCATGGCAAGATAGCGCACCCTCCAATGGCTGCGGATGCCAACGTACCACGGTAAGGCTATCAAGTTTCGCTTTTAATATCGAAGCTTAAATGTGCTGCTGCTTTTTTATCGTTGCCTCCAGGGGATCTCGTGTTGTAGGTTAAATCGCCGTGCAAATGCGCAACATGTCAAGTCGGGGCAAGCGATTAGTGTGTCTTCTACGTGAAGTCTATATTTCGCAAAAGAACTCTTGTTCGGCAATGTGTCAGGGTTGCGCGGTGAATCGAAATGTCGAATGACGAAAACATAAATGTTCGCACGCATAGAATTTGACGATCGGTGTTACGGAATTCCTAAATACACGACAGCGGTGTAATTGCAAATACTGTCTTGTCAGACGCGTTCTCAAATGATTATCTATTTTCTGGCAGTATGCAAGCCTAAGTACCGATAGATTACTTAAAGATGGACTGCGAATTTTTAAACGAGCATATAAAACTGTAGTAATCTGTCAACTTTACAAAAAAATGTGCCCTTAAGGCACATGCGGTAGCTAAATGCTCTATGAGAAACATAAATAAAAATTTTTAGAAAAGATAACTGAATTATATTGAAAAGTGTGTAGGGCCTCTGGGGGTCTTCGCTGCCGAGTAGCATGCTTGGGTTAAACAGTGCGAGAGTTGCGTTGTCGATACGCGCTCTGTACTAACGTAACGTAATCACTTGTGCACGCGCCACGACTATGAGAAGCGTGTACCGAGTTGTCCAGCATGTTAGAGTAGCGCAATTAGACGCATGAAATAAAAAAAAAGAAAGCAATGTGCCACTTCATAAGGGGATGTTTTTTCACATTCCCTCTCGCAGAAACGTTACTGACGTTGACCTATTTTCTGGCGGACTTTCTGAGAAGCCCATTGAGGGAGCACAGGTTGGCCAGACTTTCGCCTGCATCATCGCCGAGGTCTTTCATAGGCTTAAGTTCGGCGACAGATTTTACTACGAACACGGCAACCAGTCGGGCTCCTTTACACACGGTAAGTTTGGTTTCGGGCCGTAGGAGCATTATGACAGTCAAACTCTGTCGCGTGCATGAAAAGGGGACTCTATTTTAACAGATGCATATGTACCTTGCAAAGGAACAAGATTAGATAAAAAAATTATCAGTTCTCTTTTTCAGGCAATACTTTCTGTGAGTTGGCAAAAAGTGAAAGTTCTGCAAGATTTCATTATTGTAGCCTCGCGTGTGAAACCAAATTTTCGTAATTTCGAAAAACCCCATGAGCGAGGAGAGCCGAGATAAACAACAAAGCGAAGCAGAGAGAACATAATTATGACCGCAAATATATTATCAGGATGCACTTTATGTAAGGACGTATAGGCCTACGTCACTTTCGATATCGTATATAGGCTTATGGGGCATGATGCGCACAATGTAGTTTGCATATCACGCTCCGGAACAGATTGTGTCTGGAGGGATGACACTGTCCTCAGAGATATCTTCCAGGTGGAGTCCATGTGTCTCATACTGTTTCGTGCGGTGCTCTCTCTCTGCTCACTTTCCTCTTTCCATTTTTCCTTACGCGGTGCAGGGAAGCGAACCGGACGCTCGCCTGGCTGACCTTCCGGTCTTCTCGTCCACCCTCCCTCCCTCTCTCTCACTGCAACTTGGCATGACATTTATATTTGTTTGTTCTTTGCTTCTGCAGTACCTGCAGCACCCGTGTGGGGCTTTCGCGCAGAGAGGAATATTAGAACAAACAGTACATAACAACCGTAGACTGGCAACACGTCATTTGGTACATTGAGCACAACATAAACCCTGAAACATGTGTTAAACATAACAGAAGGGAACAAGGGATTGGTATTGCTATTCCGCCACGTTACCGGCGATGACCAAGTGTGGACGGACGATAACGACAGTACGCGGATCACCGTGATACTGAATGTCTTTATTGTGCGAGCCTGGCATTTTTATACGGGCGGCTTGGGAAAGAAAGAACCACATGAGGTGACGTCATGGTACAAAGATTGCAAGTCAAGTTACAAAAAGTATGGCAAAACTTTATTGTGCGAGTCAGCGAGGTCGTTGGCCTGGACTAAACCACCGGGTGGTCTATAGCCGAGGGGGGTAACCTTTTGGTGATAGTCCTGGCTCGCTGGACAGCCAAAAGTTGGTCCGTCAGTTACGAGCTGGTCAAGACAATGCGCCAGCGTTCTTAGAGGAGATCTGGTCTGATATCATCCTATTTGTACGCTTAACTTTCAAATGTATCGACTTTACTTTTTATGCGGACATAAAGAATAAAATATGGAACACTTACTTCCGGTGCATCTTTAAACACCAGTATACACTGAAAACATCCGCCGGACGAGATTTCGACTGCGTAGACGTCTGTTGTATACATGAGCAAGCGCTTCCACCGTATTTCGCAATATACCTAATCTCTTGTCTTTGTATTTTCTCTCTCTTTGCCTGACATCGAACAGCGCAGCTGCAGTCGATCAGAAATGTTACATTAGCATCCGTTTATTGCAATAACATTAAAGGACTGACGTGCATTCAACGAGATGTATTCCTTCAAGAGGGCAGCAGGTGAGCAAACGAAAGGTCTTGATCTTCTACTGAACTATTAACGTCGCGTTTTCGTAGTTAAAGCAAGAAATGCGACACGCTCAACTGATAACACGATTATTTATAAAATATTCAATACCCAAACAATTTAAGTTTCACGTTGGAGGAAACAATGCACGTTGTCTACTTTTTCGTATAGCCATGAAGAGTATATATTACACACAGATAAGTGTTATCAGAGTTGAAACCTAATTAGTAGACCAGTTAACTAGTAATTGTATTGCTTGACAATACACTGATGAAAACTCACTCCGCTGTACAAAAATCACTGTTACCGTAAAAAATGCGGTGTGTTGCCTCTACTTAAATTATGTTATTGGGGTGTCAAACTCACAAGGCATGATAAGTAGACTATATGTACTTGGATTAAAAAATGATATAATACAGGCAGATAAGATCAGTAACGCCTTAACGTTTGCATGCTAGGCGGACAATCTGCAAGACAAACTATGCACAAACGTGAGACACATGGATATCAGGTTGCATAGACAGTGACATAGGTGAAACATGTATAAATGGTGTTGAGAAAACGTGGATGTGCGTACAGCAAACAATTGTCCGTATACGTATGTACGCTATACATGTATATCTCGCATTTGCCCCTATATCGACGCTGTATAAGCCGTGACTGAGGTCCCTTCAATGAAACAAAGTGGCCACATAAACCAAGCTGCAAGGACAAAATAAATATAGTATAGGGCTGGTGGTAAGCCCCGAGATACAGCGAAGCTCTCTATGACTATGGGACACTGGAAAAATCGTCTCTGTCGGTCGAGAGAGAAACGAAGAGAGATAGGCTGGTACGTACAAGACAACCTTCACGCGTCTGTGAAGTCTTCTGGCGAATTCGTAGCGGCGTCACCGTCGACGCCATCGTAACTTCATCGCCCAAGAGTATGCGGTGACGTTATCATGACACCATGTGACGACGTCACCACTTGGCAACATACTTTGGTTAGCGTTCGTGCTTACGCCTTTACGCCGCGCAGTCGACGTCGGATTTCTTTAGTCAACATCCAGTTGATGATATCGCATTATATAAACACCATCGCATCACAACCCCGTCTCCGTTTCAACAAATGGTGACTATTAAGGCTTTACCTGGTGGTTTCTAGGCTGTCATTCGTTATTACGCATAGATACAACTCAACAGGAAACCAATCACGGACTTCAGTCGACAAAAGCTTTTTTTTTTCTTTGCACGCCTACATACATCAACTTCTTTATTTCGCCCATTGCCAGGATTGCATCACATACGTGTAATTCTTCAAGCATATCCACAACTATGAGCGCAGCCATAGATTCCATCAATGTGTACCTTCTCAAACATCCAGATACGTTTTGCTAACATGCATTTTTTATTGTTTCGGTTTCAGTGCTCTGGTCGCTTGTTCAGAAATAGCGGACGTAAACTTGTCCTTGTGGAAGGATACTACAGATAGTGCTACACATGGAAAATAACACCACTAAGCAGCCAGGGCACCTATCATAACGGACGCAAACATCTGTAACAACTCAATAAATCCACTTGAAAAAACGCAACTCTAGCATTGGACATAAATTCTAGCTTTGGCATCATTCCCATTTTATGTCACTGAATAAAGTTAACACCACTACCACGAAAATGTTTTAATGGAAAAAAAAATACTGAAGATCCCACTCATTGTGGGAAATTGTGTCATGCGAAGCTGTCAGCGAGACAACTGCCTATGGCGAATTGTTTAAGATTCGGCCAGATGTGACGAGTAGGAGAAAGGTCTCTGTTCTAAGCGCATAAGTACCCATTCATGAGCCTGTTTAATGTGAGCTAACCAGGAACGCCGACATCGCTGTGACGACTGAATCGTAGCTCATGGTACGACGTTACGTTGACACTCACATTCGTCCAAAGCACAGCCGTCTCTTTTATCGAAGGAAAATGCTCTATAAAGTGCTTTGATGTGTTGTCATGGGTGTCATTTGTTGAAGTATTCCTGCGGGATCGAGCAACGGTTACACAGATGGTAGCAGAACACGCGTATTGTGTAGGGTAGTGCTTATCACACATTAGAAGCTCAGTTCACGTTACACAAGCACCCTCATTACACCTGCCGGTACGATAGGTTTATTTAGGCCATACATAGCGTATATTGGTGGCGTACTTTCTCGGCATCTCCGGTGCCCGTGTTCGAAACCCCTTATACCGCTTTCTAAGTTGCACGTGTGTCTGCGAGCTTGTCATGTCTATATCTCAATCGCAAGCGAGGACAAACGGTGTTCCTTGGAGGCGGACACTTAAGAGAGGAACGGAGTATTCAGATGAAACAACAATAACCGTAATAAAGCGACGGAGAAGGCCACCTCTCGTTGACCCGAAGAAATGGTTCCGAGGAAAGAACGCCGGTTATGTGAAAGAGCGCTTCCAGGCCTCTTTTTTTCCTTTGTTGTTGCAAGTATACACCCACCGTTCATCTCATGCACTGGTGCACACTCCTCGGACAATCTTTCCTTCCCCACTTGTGCATTTGTGTGTGTGTCTTCCTACGACTACGTACAGAATATTGTTCTCCAGGGCATCTCCTCGAGTAAACCTGCATGAGTAAAAAAACTTAAAGAAAGAAAAACCGGACGTGCAAGGGAGAGAGAGAGAGAGAGAGAGAGAGAGAGAGAGAGAGAGAGAGAGAGAGAGAGAGAGAGAGAGAGAGAGAGAGAGAGAGAGAGAGAGATGTGCTGTTTCCAGTTTCCGGTGCGCCGCTGAAACTGACCTTGCTGGCGCTTGTCATCCGGGTCTCGTTCGCCGTCACATTTGTAGAATGATCCGCGTCGCCGTGCTAGGGCATTTGGTTTTTACTTTGATATATTTTTCTTTGGTATATGCTAGCCATAGACGGTCCTTCCTTTGTATTTGCTAAATGCGGACTTAACAGGTGCATTCGCAATGTCGCTGTCGTATACATAACATAGTAATCGTAATAAGTTTAGCGCTAAAACGTTATCACCGCGTATAATCTATACCCCAGTGGGAAAAAGATCATTGACAGTTTGCGATCCAAATGGTCGGGGTGCCACCTACAGACAATAGGTCATACTTCGTCGGATTGTCAGCAGAATTTGCAAATGGATCATTTTTTATGCCAATGGGCAACCTCCCGAATAAAAAGGAAATGTTAGCATAGCACAGAAGACAGGGGGATGGACTTGGCTTTTGACTTGACTTAACGAAGAGCAAAAGCATTAAGTTTGCCTCACTTATCACGGTTTACACTGACAAGAAGCAGGCATCATTGTCCAACCTCGCCGTCTGCATGCTTTACAGAAGCGATGGGCTTCACGCAGAAGAGAAATATTGCCACTAACGATGGCTGGCGACCCGTACTTCAACACATTGCGACTGGCAAGCTAGCGCACTCGGGCACTGTTACAATATGCGCATTTATTATACATCCTCAGCATCTGTTTGCTCGAAATGTCACAAAAACAGATCACCTCTTCTTCCAGATTGTCCTTAAGAATCAAGCAGCATTCTGTAAGCGGCGCTCGCGGCCCACCTGGCGTCACCTTAACACGAGGAAGTTGCTTGTATACTTCCGGGCCTTTTTTACAAAAGCGTCATCAAAGGAAGCCGGCCGCCGAGCGACGGTGTGGCATATAGTTATAGTTATTAAAATGTAGTACATTATAATATAGTTACTCACGACACAACCACACGTGTATGACCCCTGGCGGCAAGTTCGAGCGGCTACCGCGCGACCACCGCTAAGTGAAAGGCGTCCATTGTGCACCAGTAATTGCTACATGGTATGGCGAGGACAAGAAGTCCCTCAAGCGAAATTGTCTTCTCCTGTGAACGCGTGTTATCGCGGGTGAACGGTACACGAGGAAAAGGAAAATCGAGTATTCCGGGGAGGCCTTTTTTCCGGAGCGCCTTGTTGAACACGTACGGCTCTCTTTCATGGGCGCTCGCAAGCACCGCCGGCGTTTGCCCGATTCCGGACATCAAAGCGGTCGCTCATTATTACAGTCGGCGATGTGTGCGCAGTGGTCTTTTAAAAAGAGAGCGAGGGCCAAGCGCCCTCCGGACTTTTCTTGACGTTGGCCGATCTTGTTGAGCTGCGTCCATAATTCCCAACTCAAACAACACGCCCAAAGTGCGAGCGAGTGTTCCCGCGTTTTGAAAAGCGCGCGTAAATATACGTATAAAGGGACACCTGCGTCTGACCCGCGAATAGAGTTTCATACTGTAAAGAAACTCTATGGACCCGCGATTAAAAAAGCTTGGTTGAGGAGTTACCGTGTTCCCGGACGTCTAATGAAAGGACATATGCAGGATGAAAAGGGACGTACTGCGAGCGATGTATACTGCATAAGAGAGCAGCTGCCGGCCCTTTGGTGTCACGACAGCACCGGCTTCCATATAAGTGGGTTCCTGCGTGGAAGCAGAAAACCGTGTTGAGTGCAGGTTTACCGGACCACCGGAATAGGTTTGCGTCGGTGACTTGTTATAGGGCAGGCGTTTTCGTTAGTTACAACATGAGAAAGTTTGTCCCTTTTTGTTCGCTTTGTGTCGCCAGTGCTCGTATAGCTATACGCCTGAAGTCAGTGCATAATTTGCTGCTCTCAAGTGCACGACGCTACGATTACCCCCAGGAAATGCACTATTTGAGAAACAGGCTGGCATTTACCAAAGAACTGGTTATATATGATGGGAATCCACCGTGTTAAACTGGGAACCAGATGCCTGTTTTCGATTTGTAGACATGTATGATAAGTAGTCATGCGATGTAAGTAATAAGCCTACCAATGTGTAACTCAAAAGCTTGCGATGATATGAGGACAGTTGAGATCAAGTTTGTCCCGTTCAGAACACAGCTATCCCGCATTTTACTTTGCTTAATTATCTGTCTACTTGTTCCCTTGATCAAGTAGGGCTTTGAAGTTAACATAGGATTTTTCTTTCTCCTGTCATTCTATGGGCATGCATGCTAGAACGCTTGTTCGCTAACGTCGCAATGGCATTGCTTTTCCTCACTGCACCATCGCAGTTCGAGCATATATCTTGAAATTTCGTTTCTGTATGCACGCAACGCCCGAGTTTCAGGATGTTTCTATGTCACCGGAGATGTTAAAAATAAGGAGAAAAGAACTAAAGCCAGTTCCACGCCTGCGAAATCCGAGTGAACAGCTGAGCCAGGGCACGTCTGTCAGCTGTACTATTACTGTCACACAGCGCTATCGTTATCACTATCATCATCATTATCGTTATCGCTATCATCATTATCATCATCATTATCGTTATCACTATCATCACCTTGCGCAGGCTGTGAATAATATCAAGAGAGCAGAGCCGAAGCAGGCACAACATTCAGCATGTCTGTCTATCTATGAATACGCAAAGTTGGCACAACAGCTGTGCAGTTGTCTCTAATACATTTCAGCATAGAAATGATGAGGCACTTCAAAATAGGATCACTTAAGACGCAGGGGGAGAAATGGATGCATTTTGACTGCTCAGAAAAACAAAAAGCAAAACGAAGCCATAGGAGACGCCCTTCATTAAAAAAAATAATATAAAAGAGGGCTCGTCCGGGATTTGAACCCGGGACCTCTCGCACCCGAAGCGAGAATCATACCCCTAGACCAACGAGCCGGCCTGCAGTTCGGTTCGGTAGCCCGAACAGCTGTCAAACGTCGTTGCCCGCACTGCGCTGTATTTTTTTTTTAATTAAGTAGTTCAGATAGCTGTGACAGATGTTTCATTAAAATGTTCATGAAGAAAAAGAGCACATTAAACTAAAGATGTCGAAAGGCAAGCGCTTTTGGCCCGGACCGAAGCGATGTAGAAAATTTTTGATAGGCTCAATGATCGAGAGTGAAAATGTATCGCGAGGTACGAAACGCCTTTAAGTGTAGCGATACAAGCTTTGGTGTTTGTTCGTGAAGACGTCTCCTAGTGCTTCTAACATCGCCTGCTAGACTAAAAATATATTGTGCTTGCAGCCGTGGGCCTCCATTCAGCTCTCACATTCTACAATATTTACACGAATAATACTCATAATTTACGTAAAATATTTGTGTAGTTTATGCAATTACGTAAATGTAGGGAATTTACTTGATTAAACGTTCTCTCTCTCGTAATTTAGTAAAGGTACACTTCGACGTGAGGAACGGTTAAGAAGCGTTAATTAAGGCGCACCAGTTCGACCTTAAAACAGATTCGGGTAACCTCAAAGAAATGCCGATGCATCCCTTGGCTAACTTTGGAGGGCAGCTATTCCGAAAGTAGCGGTGGCCTCAGCATGTCCTCTAGGCAAGTTTGACTTCTTTACTTTTGAATCTTAACTACGCTCTTACAGCATGCGTCCCCTAAATTAGCAAATAAAGAGTTTCTTAGCACATTTCTTTGACAAGCGAAAGTTCCTTTCCGCCTTGGTCATATAAAAGTGACTCACGCACCGAATCTGAAAAAATGATGGGGCTCGTATTTGAGAATTTACACATTGAGCACATGCACGTATACGTAACGTCTGATGATGATTATTGACCGATTTATGAAATTTTACGTCCCAAAACCATGATATAATTATAAGAGACGCCGTATATATACGTATCGTCTCAAATGCAATAGAACAGTTCATCATACCAAGATACGGCAAGCAGCGCCGTCCTCTGCAATAATCTTCCAGTGGTGAAAAAAGAAAGAATTGGGAAGAGTTGTTAAAAACTCTAGCCATCACATCCGTAAACAACGGAATCACTCACTGGGCAACGCTCATCGATCAGCTTGGGACTGGAGGCGGCAAATGTTCTTCCTCAAACATTGTCTATCAGGACGTTCTTATACGTGGGGTATGTAAAGGCACAAGTTGTTTAGCTTAGATTTGTTGGTAACAACTGAGGCGGCAGAGAATCAAGCGCCCACAGCACATGTCATGGAGGACGTCACTAAAAACAGCATGTTGCCTCTTCTCTCTCTCTTTTCAGACTAAGCTGCCAATTAGTACGAAAGGAAAGAAAAAGGAGTATTGATTTTAACAAGACAGCGCAATTTTTCCTTCCTCTCTCGGGTCTTTTAAAGACGTTGTCAAAGGATATAGCATGCGCATATGAATAAATAGACAAACAAAGCTGGCCCAAGTACAGACAAGAGCGGAGTGGACGGGATTAGAGTGCCAACAAGCCCGAAGGTCTTAAGAATCGCGACGACGGAAGGAAGGCTTCCGGAGGCACAAATTCGTGTCTTTCCCGGAAGTCCTTTTCTTGGGCATAACGTCGACAGGGCATGGGGATAAGAATTCTCGAGATCGCGTGAAGTATTTACGCAACGGTTTAAGGGGTCCCTTCCTTCCCCGAAGGCAGGCCAGGCTGCGAATCCTTCATGGAAGAGTCCGAGAATCTTCCAAGACAGATAACGTAGTTGTCATTTTGTGCCTTGACCTATTTTCTGATTAGGAAGGGACGCAGGATTTCGTTCAGCCGGTAAAGGCTCACTGCCAATCGCAGCCGCGCGGGATCAAGGCCCGTGCTTCCGGATACGAAGCCCCTACTGCCTCATCGTGGTTTCGATCTACCTCTTTTCTTGTCTATAAGCTTTATACCATCACGCCCTTGTCAAGTATTGCAGAGAACAAGGGTCAAATAGTAATAGTTATAACTGACGGTGTTTGAAGTGGCAGAACTTTGATACGATTATAAGACACGCCGTAGCGGAGGGCCCCGGTAACTTTGACCACCTAATAACGCGAACTGACATCCCACGGCACAACAGTCGATTGTTGAGACGCAAGTTTGGGAGATGAATCTGTCCATTATTTTGCCATTTCGCATGCCAGTCTCTCTCTACGCAGTATATATTAAATGTAAAAATGGCACCATTTTCACAGCATACGTGTGTCCACGCTAGAGCACATAGTGCTGCGCTTACTGGGTGTTATCACCCGCAGCCGAAAATGAGGCGATATTGCCAGCAAACGCAATATGTATCTGAGTATTCATGATGCGATGAACAGGCGTGGAAGAGATGGACACAAGGGAAGAGGAGTGGGCAACGACTTGTGTCCTCCCTTCTGTCCGTGTATTTGCACACCTGTTCATTGCATTATGAATCCTTATCAACTAATTCAGCTTCCTGTCATTTTGTATATCTGAGTAAGAGTGCGCTAGGTGTAACTCCATGGTACCAGCAAGGCAAGCACTGATGTCATATTGGATGATAGCAGGCACGCTTAATCACGCTGGGTGACTAGGCACTACGGCGGCTTCAAATCTGCGCCATGAACGCACTGCTCCAGAAGCTGGTTTCATTCAACTACTTTAATATGGTTGTCCAGTCTACTGCATTATTCTTTATAGATGTCCCGTATCTTTCGCACGCTTCGTATTTTTCATCGCACTCATATAGAGTGGCGTGCCAGGCGTACCCCAAGACATACTTGCCTACTAATCACCAATGAATCTATCTTCATATACCACACCATTATTGTTCAGAAGTGTATGATCAATTTTGCGAAGATGAAAAAAAATGCACTCACGTTAATTGGTTTCGCCATATTAACTAATACCGCTCAGTTATAGCTAGCAAATGAATGTGTGCATCTGGTTCACATAAACACCTTTAGCTTGCTGTTTGGTTGTCTTTATTTTTCATTCTATTTGCACCCCCTTATCCTTGCCCCCAGAGCAGAGTAACAAATCGAACGCACGTTTGGTTAACCTGCCTGCCTTTCTTTACTACTCTCTCTGTATGGCAGTAGTTTGACTTAAGTTGGACATATACTTCTGGCCACAGCATCAGAGCACGCACATCTGTGCTACAATATTCGCCGTTGTCTGCTGTATTTTAGCTTTTCTATTATTTTTGTGTTCTTCCTGCGAAATGTCAGAATTATAACAGAAGCGAAAATATCGCTCTACAGGGTGATGACGCAGTGTGTGCCGAACCGGATGTGCGCGCTTTTCAGTGTTGATGATTGTATGGCAGGCATTGTACCGTTGCTATATATAGTGCTTGAACCCCGGGCTCCGGTGTTCCCGTTTCATTTTCGTTGTCCACGATCGTACGTAGTCGTTGAACCTGCACATCAAAGCGCAGTCAGAGTGACGACTGTTATTTTAATGATTTAGCAAATCAGAACTTGCTGAACCAACCTCCAAAGTGAGCCTTCAATATGCCAGTTGGTCCTGGTGTTTCACCCACAGTTTGCCCTGTTCCTGCGTAATTTACGCGACTCAAAGAACCTTCAAGCTTTCCGAACAGTTTGTCCGGTGGACTTACTTTTTTTTTGCATAAGCAATTATGCTTCCTTTTACTAGAACTTTAGTTGTTTTTCGTCCGAGCAGAGAACGTTCCACAAGCTGCTTTCTTTGAGTGCGCTTCGAACAGCACGCGTTCAATGGAAGTCCTCAGTTACTCAGAAGACTGCAGAAGTGGGTTGCGCCTGCCGAAGTTCGCACGTCAGCATACTCGCAACATCACGTCAGAGGCAGACTTGACTGCCTCTGACGCAAGTTAAGGGCAGGTTAGATTTACGTCATGGTTCGTCACTTACAGTTCGGCGTGGCAAGATTAACACACGAGAAAAAAAACGTCGCGAGTTTTTCTTTCTAACTGCGCTATAAAGCCTCGTAACCAAATCAAGGAAATTCTTCTTGTACGCCTGTGTCACCATCAGCCTGGCGGGTGTCCCACTGACGGACGCGTCACTAGATTCGCACTGCTGCTTAAAAGCAAGGGGATGTCTCGCTGGCATCCATTGGTGCTGTTGGACAGCTTCAACGCGTTTAGCTGTTGTTGCTGAGACAGCAGGCGAAAATCGAAGCTAGGTTTTCTTATTAGTCTGCCCGGCACTCCATCGCGTTCATCAGAGAAGCACAGCATAAGCTTCACTTTGGCGCGCTAGCATTCGATAGATAGATAGATAGATAGATAGATAGATAGATAGATAGATAGATAGATAGATAGATAGATAGATAGATAGATAGATAGATAGATAGATAGATAGATACGCCGACGTATACGTAAAAAAAGCGATGCCGTGCCGAAACGATAAAGCTAAACTTCAACAAGACACTTAACGATAACTAAGAAGAGGACAGACGTCAAGCTGATGATGACACTCGGTGAGGCAAAGTTGCAACGTGGCCGCAGTGCAGAACGGGCGCTTGAACGTCGTGCTGCCTTAAGCCCATATTCACAAACCTGCCTTATCTTTATCGCCCCTGATTCAATAAGGCGCGTTAAGAGCACTAAAATGGTAATCAATGCGAAAGGCTTGCTTGTAGGCACTGGACTAATTTGTTAATTAAATCACAGGGAAGATATGGAGATATGAAGTGATGAAGTAATGCACAGGGAATATATGGAGAACAAGCGGTAAGGACAAGGTAGGTTTATGAATACGGGCCTTTAGTGTCTTCGCGCTCGCGAAGCCACACTTGTTCCAATCTGTTGCTGTCGCGTTCACTGCTCCGCCCTCGTAGCCAAGCCTGTATAATAAAAGTGGCTCGGTTATCGATAAGTGGAGTTGTTTACCCACCTCTGTATGTTTGGCGTTGTCGCAGCAAATGAGTTCATTGCCGGTGTAATCAATGACGTTCGCTAATTTATTTCATTGAATTTTTACTACTACGTTTTCGTACGTATAAACCTCATAGGGATGCGTGACTATCGCTGCTCATTCTAAGTAAGCATTGCAGTCTATTGGTGTTCGGTATTTGGCGCGCATTCGACAAGGGAGTTGAGCAGCGCCCACCACAGCAAGCTTTGCGAACGCTTCCCTCGCTGCAGGCTATAGAGCGTCTCCCTTCGTCGCTTTGGAAACCGTGGGGCGAAAGAAAGGCGCGCATCATTTCCTTATCGGTCCTATTTATTTATTTATTTATTTATTTATTTATTTATTTATTATTTATTTATTTATTTTGAGGTGCCGCTCAGGCTTTTGAACAAAGAGACAGGCATGCAAGCGAAACGGAGAACCCGAAATGCGGTCGAAATGGATGGATGCTTTCAACATAGCCCTTCCATCAGATGAGACATTGTGGAGCATGCAAATCACGTACGAGATACGTCGCATAGTTCTCTATTTCGTTGTAATATATATACTTTTTCATTCCGTTTGCTAACCATGGCAGTGATATAATTCCCGATTCGCCACTTCCCGGGCTGCGAGATCTTTTCATGTAAAATATATCCCTCAAGGCACTCGCTCTCTTCGGTTAATCTTGTTCGTTTCTGCATTTTATTGAAAAGAAGTCGTCTATCCCTGTTCAAAATCACGAGCTTTCAATAAGCGAGACGAAATAACTTGCCGGGGGAGAATAATGCGTGAGCCTTGTTCATGCGCTTAAAGGAGGACCCCATCGACTCCAACACGTTAGTATAGTTAAACGCTTGGGCTATCTCGTTTCTTTCTTCTTGATTACTTATATTATGACACCATGTAGAAAAGCAAGCTCTGTTTCTTTCTTTTTCTTTTTTGTTTAGCACGGTTCGTTTCGCGTTGAGCAACACAGCGAGCGTCGCACAGGCGAGTTACTTTTAACCTTTTAACCATGTGAACGCACTAGATTTCACACAAAGAGCTGCAGTGAAAGAAATCAGGATACGACGAATTACGAAATATCTATTACTTCAGCGACGTTCCGATATCTTCGAATTGATGCAACTATCTTTCTTTCCTTCTTTTGTTCTCTCTTTGTTTATTTCTTCCTTTTCTTCCGCCCTTTTTTTTCAATCTCTCTGTATTATTATTTTTCTGTCCTGCTTGCTTCCTTTCTTTCTGGTTGCTCCTTTATTTCTTTTCTTTCTTTCCGCCATAACATACCATGAAATATGCGCATACGCGCAGCGACTCAGAAGCGATCTATGGAAGCCTTTTACTGTACTTGCATGGGGTCGGAATGATTTTTTCGAGCGTTGCATTTCTTCTCGTAATTTCTTTTGCGACCGTCATTACGCGCGATGGCGTACGCCAATTTGAGGCCATTTTTCAGTTCACGACAGCTAAAGCTTTCCTTCTAGTTAGGTTACGCACTGGGTGCGTTAACGTATAACACATCGTGTCCACCGTCAAAGGCCTGCGCCGACGAGCCCCTGACTGATCGGATCTATTCGCGTGGAACGTACCGAAAAACTGCGCCGTGCATTACGAGGCACGCCTCGAGGATGAAGGCAATTTTTCACTTGAAGAATGTATGCTTGATGCTCTGTGAGGACTACTGGCACCATATGCAAGCTCTATCTTAAACATCGTCAAATACTC
>JABSTT010004644.1:0-21748 GCA_013339685.2 Hyalomma asiaticum
GCAATGCTTCTCACGAATGAATTCTGCCGCAAATTATTTTGGCAGATACACCATCAAGGAAGAGTGAAACAAGTGGCATAATAACGCCATTTCACGTATGTTAGTATAAACTCGTCCATTTATTTGGGAAAACTGGGACACTTTGATTCAAAGCATGATGAACGGTGTACTTAAAGATTTTATAAGAGATATTTTTAGTTGTGTATATTCAAGAAAAACATAATTTACTCTCGTACTGAGGAAGAGCACTGTTCTCATATCTCTCAACTGTTGAAGCGTTGAGTAAATGACACCTAGAGATAGACAAGAAAAGTTAATTCTTCCAGAGAAAGGTAGTGTTCTTTGGCAGAATTCTGGACAACTTCACGAAGACGTCGAAAGAACCACAGTCCGTGCACGGTCCCGATGATGTTAACGCACTGCGGGTGTTCTAAGAAGTGGCAGGACATTCTAGGGAGTTCGTTGACAATTTTATGCAATATCAAGGTGTCTTACAAGACATCCTCGAAAGGACGTTCCCTTTGTGTGGAGTGCCCCATCACGGTAGTCCAGTGGTTATGGCACTCGGCTGCTGATCCGAAGGTCGCGCGATCGAATCCCGGCCGCGGCAGCTGCATTTCGACGGAGGCGAAATGTTGAGGTCCGTGTACTGTGTGATGTTAATGCACGTTAAAGAACCCCAGGTGGTCAAAATTCCCAGGTTACTTCCACAATGCCGTCGCTCATAATCGTGGCTGTTTTATGGGGAGCCACGATTTCGACCACACTTATCAAGAATTTTGGCGTGGCTATCTTCGGACCCATTGTCATATTGCAGACTTCGCCCCACCGTTCGAACTTGGGACAGGCCTGTGTTGCTCTGTCACCAATAATATTTCTTATACCAACCAGCCTGAACCAAGGGCCTAACCCGCCAGGTGAATGTCATTGGTTATTAGGTCTACACGTTTTCAAGATCTGCGGTCAGTTACACGGCCACGGAAAAGGAGACCTTAGCAGCGCTGCTACCGCTACGATACTTGAGGCATGAGCGCAAAAGTTTCCGAGGCACTGAAGGTTTGACATGTATTATAAGACTTACACAACCGAAAGGAAGAGTGGCAAGGTGAAGTAGCCAAAATCAGCAGCGCATTTTTCATGTTAGCTATTGCCTTGTGAAAGGCTACCAGATGCGGACGCATTGACGACATTACACATGCCACCAGTAGACGACTTTCAAAACCACACGTCAGAGGTCTATGGAATGATGTGGAAAAGTTGAACGCAGTTGATAGAAGGTTTCCTCTCCCCAAAGTTACATATCAAAAATATTGGGACTGTACCATGACAGTCCACACAGGAGGGCATGATGGCTTTTGGGAGATTTTCCGGAAGATTCGGAAACGTTTTCCTTGGAAGAACATGATATCCGATGTGGGGATTAACGCGAAGGCCTGCCATCAATGTCAGGCCATCAAATCCAAGTTTCGCCCAGAAGGGAACCAGATCATCATTCCATTACAGTCAGATGTCCCTTCCGAAGTCGCGCGTCTAGACTTCGCTGAAAACAGGAAGGAGAGAGATGGTGTGCGCCGGACTCTCATAATAATTACGTAAGAATTGCAGAAGACGCATGAGAATTGCAAAAAATACAGGGGACTCTTCTGGCCTGTGGTTTTCTTTCAGCTAAATGTTTCGTGCTAGGCTCCTGATACGAACTTCGAAATGGACAAGCGGAAAATAACAGTTCTTCTAGCACGTCATAGATGTGACATCCACGCGAATATAAATATTAGTTATTCCCGCGAAACTAAACACTTCTGCTCTCCTTTTCCCGCTGCAGTCATAGAATGAAGCCATCTGCACATGGCTAATGTGAAGTCAACGTCTTTGTTGACAAGTAAAGCTACATGACTAGAGTTGTACTAAACGCATGCTATCACCACATGATCATTTCCTTTCATTTTAGTGGACCATTGTTTGTTGCGCCCTCATCGGAGATACCATAGCGCACCTTCTTTTTCCCATTTACTCTTTTGTAAAATAAGGTATGTTGACAACATGATACGATTGTTTCGTAGGCTCCTGTTCTCGAATATCTGAATACTTCACTAATATGCTGTTCGCAAATGATGAAAAATATTAGTCGTGGCTCTGCTATCGTAAACGCTTTTGACCAGAGGAACTGTGGTGGCTTAGCAAA
Organism: Hyalomma asiaticum; assembly: GCA_013339685.2. Taxonomy (NCBI): domain Eukaryota; kingdom Metazoa; phylum Arthropoda; class Arachnida; order Ixodida; family Ixodidae; genus Hyalomma; species Hyalomma asiaticum. The sequence continues at coordinate 2,183 of JABSTT010004644.1, forward strand.
GCATTACGATGTTACGCAAATGACAAGTGATCCCTTGGAATAAGCCACACCAAGGCTTTCTCCCATTATTTAATCCACACGGACGCAAAAAAAGCTGCTTAAGCATAATTTCCCATGTAAATCAAGTATTTACTTCGTCTGCCCAAGCTAATCACCTTAACTAATTCCACTATCTTCTCTACGTATTTCTTTATCCTTTTCTGTACCTCTTTCTCATCTCCAAGAACCTTTGTTCCCCCTTTATCTTTCTTCGTTTGTCTCTCTCATTTTATCTTTCTCTCGACCATAGCTAGCTGTGTTATAATCGTCGCAAGAACGCTGTCTTGTGTTTCGCACCTATGCATGTTGTGCAAGCGTTGGTGCACAGCTCAGTGGTTATGACGCTCGCCTGAAGACCGCGGGTCCACGGGTTTATAATATAGAACTCTGCCTTGTATAGCATTTTCCTGATTTCGATCCCTCTTTTTCTCTCTTTCTCTCTTTCAGTTCAAACTCTCTCCACTTCTTTTAAGCTTAGCACGCTCCCTGCTGCGCCGAATTATTCGCCAGCGGTGGTCACCACAAGAACAGAAGCTAGCACAGTAGCGCTGTTGCAATGCATTGTACACAAATAGAACGTAATCACTGTTTCTATCACCGTACACGCTGCTTTTCTCAGTCATTGTGGTATTCAGTTCGTTCGTATAAGAGCAAACTTGGCGTAGGGAACCTTGTGTCTTTGTCGACGTAGTTATAATGGAGGTAGTAGTAGCGTGCGCGATATTGATTGGCTCAACCATTAGGTAACATCAGCTCGCTTTGACAAATAAGCCGTAAGCGCGCGTCTATGATATTTAGTGGCGCATTCGGGTCGCATACCGTATGCATGCCGTCGATTTTCTGCCGAAGAAAGAAGCCGAATAAAGAAACACGGAAACAAAGAAAAGGAAAACAATCTTTGTTGCCAGTTCTGGGGCTTAAGCAAGGGTCCCCATACCGCAAGTCCATAGAGCCCTAACCACTAGGCTGGACAACCGCGCCTGCGAATCGCATATAAACAGTATATAATCGTATATAAACCGTATATAAATCGTATATAAATGAGGGACCATCCTACGAGGAAGATCCCTCATTCTATTTAAAGAAAATGTTTAATCTCTCTCTAAACGGTTTAGGTTTCCTACTAAGGAAGAAAGGAAACGAAGACAGGCCGACAAAAGCAAAGAAAGGGAAGAAAAAATAGAAGGAAATAAAAAGCCTTAAGAAAGAAATAAAATCTGTAACCGTTGTGGTTCTATGAACCAGTATACGCACCCGCAGAAGCGCAGCGCCGGTGCACATCCACCGTTGCTGGGTTTTACAGCGACGTTAGTTTGGTGGTGCTGCTGCAGTCGCAAGTGTTCGTTTTGTTCGGATGTATGGTTCTGGATGCTATGTGGTTGAGTCCTTAGTGGGCTCCTTGAATGGCCCACAGCCATGGTGTCCGAGAGAATTCACGTGGAATTGACGCTAACTTTTAGGTGCGAATCGCCTTTCACGCTCCGACTGTAGGCGTCTCCTGTCGTGTCACGGTAAAGCAAGCGGTCAATGTATGCTCAGAAGCAAGCGTATAAGTAGAAAAGAAAAAAATACTGGCTCAAAATGAACTAATACCTTTTAGAGTACATTACGATATATTATTATGAGGATTTATTTGCATTAAATAACCTATTTTTTAAGGAAATTGCTTCTCCAACGACAACGCCAGATATATGCAGTCCGATTGCACTGCCTCGAGGATCCGCGCACATTTTCTGCCGACAAGGCAAAACAGGCCCATAAAACCGGTTCGGTGCAGCGAACGATATGTTCGTCCAGAAAACACAGGAGCATCATTGCCGCACGCCTTCACATTTTTCACGCTACTGAAGCTGGAAACGTCTCTTTGCTGACTTTTCACAGTGCCATTTTCTTCTATCGTTTGGTAGCAGCGAAATCGAAATTATATGAGTTGATGTCCAGCGGCACGGTGTACTTCCAGCTTACTGCCCAGTGGTGCCTCAACTGCAGGCACAAAATTAGCAGAAATATACTAAACTACAAGAAACGTCCGAACACCCGGTTCCTGCCAGCGTTGTAATAATCACGCACGGCTACATCATTCGTGGTGTGCCGGCAGTTACATTGCCATTAGGAATAATACAGAAAACGTCAGTGTGCATTTGTTGCCCCATTTCATTTTGCCTAGCAACAGCTACGGGCGGGAAATTTGTTGTATAAACCCATGAGTGCCGGTCACGCATGCCACCCAAGTTACACGAAGAATGCTAGTACACGCACTTTCTTGATGACTAAACGCTTGTTATCCGGAAAAAAAAACTATTATTTCACTGGGCAATAATTGTCGCGATGTAAGCGACGGTACGAAAGTCGTCGAGAAACTCTTCTGGCTTAAAGCGTAAACGAAGCTTTCCCCCTTTACAGGAGTGTCCCTTTGTCCTTATATTACATCCCTAAAATTTTTAAACAAACGTATCAGCTCCAGAGAAGCAGTCACAGCTTTTGCCTGCTGAAAGGCTGGAAATGAAATTTGCGTGATGTCTTTCCACCACCTCGCCAGCACGTTATGACCGCAACACTGCAATTACAAGATTGTTCGATGATGCCGCAGCAGTTCTTCCTTGAGAGAATTTTGTCTTCATTGGCGATTTCTTAACTAGGCCTGCGCTCCAAGCTACCAGGACACCCGCGTCGGCATTCTTGCTGGCGACGTCACGTAAGGTGAACGCGGCTGGTTTTAGAGCTCCCAAGCAGAATGCGCAGTTTCAAAGCACATTACTTACGCAGCATCAGCATTCCTTGCGCTCTCCACTTCGCTTGCATCTTGCCGGGGATAATTTGTTTTACCTTCAACAATGAGCAGGATCCGTGCGAACGCGGCGCTCACGTAGCAATAATTACCTCTCATAACGATCGCTCTTTTGTTAGTGTTGTCGCTAGAAACCTCACGTCCCCGATGACCATCTAGAGTTGCCTGAAGCAGCCCGCTTGTCTGCAAGGTTTATACAACTATACATCGTCGGATGCTCCCTTTTCGACAAATCACATCGTCATTATGCCCCTGCAGAAGGTGCCATTTTCTCCAGTATATGGCGAACTGGTCAACTTCGAGAGGTACCTCCCGAATGTGGAGTGGGTATTCACAGAGCTGCCGCGAACTGGTGTCCCGGTGGAATCTGAGATGCGCTTCTGTCGGTCTATCGGAGGTACTGCCACCGGAGCGAACATTCCTTCGGAGGTCCACGGGCCGTGCACTTGGCGACAAATTCTCACTGCAACGCAAGCTATTCCAGGAGGTTGCACCTATACCCTATCCGAGGCACCGGCATATCTGTTATGCAGTTAGCGACCATTACATCGCCCCTTGCTATCAAAGACAGAGCCAGATAATAGCGTTGATTCATATGGTCCACAGCACACTTAACAACACACTGAGAGAGGTTTGCAATACTGAAGTGTAGACTCCATGATCCTTGACTTACGAGTGGATTTTTGTTCTATCGTGGTTGCACTGTGCGCCCTTGCGTGTAGTACCCCTATTCAACAGCTCCCTTTTAACTCAATTTGTTTCATGGTCCAAACGGCCAAGCAAGATCGCCCGTCTTGCGCATCTCAATGGCTTTCTTTCTTCGCTCTCTCTGCGGTGTTGGTTTTGCTCGCGTCGTTTTTGATTCCGATGGTTGCTTTCTCCGTTCAATACAGCTTTACCCGGAGAACTTCCTTCTCAGTGATTATACTACTCTTGGTTAGCACGTACTTCGGCAGAGTCCCCCGCGTGAGCTTCAAACTCCATCACTATCTATAAAGTTGGCGCTCGTGTCGTGGATGGCGGGAGCGTTTTTTATGCTTTGCAGAGCATTCAGATCTGTGTGTAAAAATATATCGCTGTTTTTTCGATGAGGGCGCGAAAAGCAGGGCAGTGGAGAACGAGGTGGTCGATGTTTGCTGTGCAGAAACAGTGGCAAAAGGTGCATACGCAGGGGGCAGATATGTCGATGCCCCTCTTCATGTCTGCGACAGTCTGCCATTTATGGATTATATCAGGGGTAGTGGCTGTGTTTGCTAACACTTTGTTTATAAATATTTCTTGGGAGCGACTGAGGGCGAGGTCCTTGAAGATTCGAGGAGGCGTGACGTCTTTGAGTCTTTCGCGATTAAGGAATCTCAGAAAGCTTCGCAGACGTGCCATGTAAAAGCGGGAGTCCGGCGTCACATTCACGTATGGGTGGTCGACGAGATCGGGAGTCCCACGCAGGAGAGGTTGGAGATGATAAGGTAGAATGTACAGAGGAAGGCTGCTAGATTCATCTGCAACAAATACAAACGCACTGATTGTCCCACAAATATCAACAAGCTGTGGCCTCCAAACACTAGCGGTTAGAGCAAAGCAAGCGCGCCTGAAATTTCTTTTCCAGCTACTTCACAACTATTATAATATTGACACATCATTGTACATCTGTCCATCAGAGCCTCGCGTAACCCGGGGCGCAAACATTCGCACACACTAAAAGAGTACTGTTACCAGAACGACACTTTCAAGCATTCTTTTTTCCGCGTTCTGTCAGGGAATGGAACTGTTTGGATCCCTCGGTACACTAACGCGAATTCGTTATCTGACTTTGTCTCAAAAGGAGAAAGTATCACCTCATTAATACAGTAGCACTACCCGCCCCAGATTCATTCATTTCGTCATCATTGAAAGCATATCAGTGGCCAAGTGGTCAGTACAGAGCGTTTTCCGGTTTTCTGTAACTTGCCTGTGTAGCACTTCGTTTCATGAATACTTTCTGTAATATATCTATACTACGTGCGTATTGTATATTTGTATATTGATTCTTTTATATTTCTGTATATGATTTCCATATGTATATTTGCATACTGATTGTCCATTATTATTAAGAAAATTACATTGTATAACTCTTGATCACTGCACTGGATTCCTGCTTTTGTTTTGTTGCACTTGCATGTCCAACCTGTATGCCCACCTGCTATGGTCTCGGAAAGAGACTGGCAGTATTGAAAAATAAATAAATAAATAAATAAATAAATAAATAAATAAATAAATAAATAAATCTGGCGGGAACCTGTCACGTGATACGGCGCTACTTTATTTGAGGAAGGACATGTCACTTGACATTTCGTTACATGGTTTTGGCGGGAACATTCCACATCAAGATATCAATCAATCACTTTATTTCTCTTTCATGCAGAACAAAGCAGTACAGGGAAGAGGGGACACTGGGAACAAGCTGCTAAAGGCAACTTGAGAGAGCATCCAGTACCCCAGGTACACATGGACAGGAATGGGTGGGTATACACAAGATTTGCATGCAACATTTATCAACAGAAGAGCAATATATAGCGCGTCGATACACTACAAAAGAAAAAAAAAAGAAAAGGAAAGGGAAAAAATTAAAGACATAATGTCAGCCTAAAATATCTTAGAATAGAATAATTCATGGTTTCAAAGTCCAAAAGCATGGATGATACCTGATTTCGGAATGTGTCTTCTAAACACACATTATTTTCAGCAAATATGTTGTGATGATGAGACACATTTTACAACGAGGACTGTTCGCGATATAAGGTGCGGCAAAAGGTTAGACCCCAAGGTAAGTAATGTCCTACATTTTACGCGGGTGTATAATGATAGAATTCAACACTGTTAGTAAAGGTTCGTTATTTGTTCAAATCGTATTTTTTACATACACAATAATTTGAATGGATACAGAACATTATTCCCGAGAATACCCTACTGTTTAAAGTACGGCTGAGTATGGGAATTCCATGGTTGATCTGCAATTAACGTGATTGCCCGTTTTTGGAAAACTACTATCTTCTGTGTATTTTGTTTGTTGTTGTACCCCACACAGTTAAGCAATAACTAATAATCGGAAGTAAATACGCGTTATAGATAATGACCTTTACCTTCATTGGCAGAGCATATCTATGCCGGCACAGAGCACCGTTAATAAGGTTCATTTTCTTTCGCACATTATCTATATTTGCACGTTTTGGTGAACACCACATCAAGGCATTTCACAGCTGGCACGATTTCGATCTTACTTCTGACTAACATGATGCCGAAATTTGATCTTGCGTTGCGTGGTTTTGGTGGGTAACGTGATTTTGGGTGATTACGCGACATGTTCCCTCCAGCATCACGTAACAAAATATCACGATAAGAACTCCTAAGGTAAGAGCTCCTATTAATCAGACGGTTTACTGAAGTGCATGCGTAAGAAAGAAAATATGTACAAAAAGACGAAACGTTGCCCATTTAACCTCAAATTGCAGCAGCGATATTCATGTTACAAAAATATCCTAAACAAATTATTGAGAAACGCCAAAAAAGGGTATTATGAAAATAAATTTCATGAAGCTGGTGGTATCACTGAACAATGGAAGCTCATTAACTCTTTTCTGAACAGGAACTCTAAAGAATCACAAATAGATGAGATTTCAAGCATTAATGGCAGCTACCGAGATCCGACAGCCATTGCGAATGAATTTAATAATTACTTTACAGTTAATAATACACCCGTGTCCGAAAGCTTTGCAGGAATGCTTGAACGACAACCACAGTCATTTTTCCTATCTCCTACCATACCAGAAGAAATTCACAATGTAATCAAGCAATTAAAGTTAACAAGCGCGGGTCTTGATGAAATTCAACCAGTTCATTTGAAATATGTCGCCGATATCATTGCTGACCCCCTTTCTCATGTAATTAACCTTTTGTTTAAAAATGGCGTCTTTCCATCTGATTTAAAGAGAGCCAAAATAGTTCCTGTATTTAAAAAAGGTGATAAGGGTTTGGTTTCTAACTATCGCCCTATTGCAATACTGTCTGTGCTCAGCAAAGTTATAGAGAAGTGCTTTGAAAAACGTTTAAGAAATTACTTAACAAAATTTAACATTCTTTGTGCCACGCAGTTTGGCTTTCGTCCAGGTTACTCTACCAACCTCGCGCTTCTTTCATTCACGGATAAGATTAAACACTACATCGACACAGGTAATTATGCTGGAGCAGTGTTTATTGACCTCACAAAAGCGTTCGATTCAATCCTTCATAAAATTTTAATTACTAAATTAAACGCGCTTGGTGTGGCAGGACCTGCGTTGAACTTCATTCGCAGTTACTTAACTAACAGAGAACAGGCTGTTAGCATTTCTAATAATCTTTCTAATTTCAAATTAGTCAATAGGGGAGTACCTCAGGGATCTATACTAGGCCCATTACTCTTCACCATTTACATTAATGATCTCACTTCTCACCTATCGCACTGTCTACCTTACCTATATGCGGATGACACTACGATCTTAACTGCTTGCACCTCGATTGATATTCTTACTTCTAAGCTGAATAGCGATCTTGAAAGTATAATTCGCTGGTGTCATCAAAATTCATTGGAAATTAACCCCACTAAAACAGTTTTTATGCTATTTCACCCCACTCAGAAAAGGGTCGTTGAATTTCCATCCATAACGGTCAATAATTATTCCATCAAAGCTTCCAGTCATTGTCGTTTTCTAGGAGTGATTCTTGATTCAAACTTAAAGTACACTGCCCATGTCTCACACATAAAGCAAAAAGCTGCCTATGGCATCAGGATTCTCATCAAGGCACGTCCATACTTCCGTCTAAATACCTTGCTTTCTCTTTACTATGCCTTCATTCACAGTCACTTCACTTACTGCATTGCGTCCTGGTGTAATACATATAGCACTCATCTGGCTCCTTTACAACATATTCAAAACCAGGCCATTCGCATTATCACATTTCAGTCACCACGATGTAGTGCATCTGCTCTCTTACAAGAGCATCGTATTCTAACCATTCAGAAACTTTTCCATTTTAACATGGCAATCCTTACATACAATTCTCTTCACTCAAACATGCCGTTCATAGTTTTAACAAAGAACAACTCATTAATCAAAATATAACTCGATTTGCATCAAATAACAACTTTTTGTTACCGAACGTTCGAACTAACTATGGCAGATTCACTTCTATCTTCACAGCGATTTCCGTCTGGAACGGTATTCCAAGAGAGGTGAAGATGTCTCCGAGCATAGGTAGTTTTAAAAAACATTTATCCTCGTATTTACTTAACGTTTAAATAATCTTCTAGTTTATGCTGTTCAATCGGAATTGTTTTGCCCATTATGTTTGTTCTATATTATACCAAATTCATTTATATTCATGTGTCCGAATTTGCTGCCGCTTTGCGGCATACCATTTTTGTCTTTCTTTTTTCTTTTCTTTTTCTTTTTTTTTTGCCCATTATAAATCATCACATGTGATATCTTGTATAGCAATATTCTATTCATAACTATTTTATTGTTACCGCATGGTAGCATTTGACTTGATTGTTGCATTGTACTTTGTATTAACCTGATTTTTATAGTTCGCTTTTGATCTCACATGTATTTTAGTGTATTTGTATATCATGTTTTAGTTCATTTGCTGTCAAGTGTTATTGATTCATTGAAACTTATTCTTTTTGCCAAGTTGCTCTGCTTGATTTATGTTCTTTTGTTTAACCAGCACAGGAGGTCCCCTTGCAGCCTAGAGCTTTGGGACCTCCTTCTGTATATTATTTCTGTTATGTATTATCTCTTCGAATCAATAAAATTTCTTTTCTTCTTCATATCAGCAAAACAGTCAATTCGTGATCATTTCCGTTCTTTGTGGAAGCCACCACACCAGCCTTGTGTGACAAAAGGACTTAGCCGCAGCGAATCAACGTTACTGTACCGAGTCAGAACGGGCTCAGCATGCACTCCCGCATGGTCTTTTAAAGTTAGGGGCGCTGCTTCGCCATTGTGCACGGAGTGCAATGAACTGGGAGACATTGACCACTACATCTGGTCCTGCAAGCGCTTTTGCACCGAGAGAAGAGCACTCACGGACAACATGCAAAAAAGAGGGTTTCAAAATGGGAACACTGAACAAATTATATATCCGGAAGGGACACGGTCGGTTCGCAAGAAGGTGTCAGCTCTGCTTGTAGCGTTTCTTCAAGAGACAGGATTGATTGACATGTGGTGACTAATGCGACATGGACAGAGACGCTCGGGCGGAGCAATTGCCGGCCAGGTCTGCCAGGCTAACACCGCCTGTAGCCACAACATCACTATTACTACTACTACTACTAAAATATCACGTGAGATGTTTTCACCAAAATCACTTGGCGCAATATCGGGAGACGTTTTCCGCCAAAACAGCGTAACGTGAAGCGAAGTGCTAAGTTCCCGCCAAGAAAACACCTCTAAGAGAAACAAACTCTCTATAGGCGCTTTCCAAGGCTTCACAGGGACGCAAACGGTTAGTTGTGATTTTAAACCGCTCGGTTTGCTGCTTTAACTACTTGCACACAGGAGGCGCAGCGAAGTATTGCGCTTTGCGGCGTATAGGCGTGTTTCCGCAATAATAAAACGACGTGAAATAGCGCTCTACAAAAATGTAGCATGCATAACCCGCTAACGCTAACGCAAGGATTTTCTTAATACTAAATATCTCTATTATATCATGCGTGGTAATCGCATTCATTGTTTCGCCCTTCTGGCGAAACATTGATTTTTTTTCTTACCACAATCTCGGACGCTTACGTCGCCGCGATGTGGGATTCCGGCAGTGTCATGTGCTGCTTCGTCTTGTTCATTGAGGAATTTCCGGAACTGCGCCGTGAGAATTGCAATGCGCCGGGGTGAAAAAAAAAAAAAACATATATCTTACGTTCTGCAATGCTAGTTGCAATTAAATGCTCAGTTTTCAGAAGACATTTTTACTATGCTGCTCTAATAAAGAGCGCCATTTTATTTCTCGGCGTTGGAAAATTTTCCCGGCCGCAGTAGTCGGCTCTTCAAATGCTTCTGCACTTCCCCTTCATGTACCCACTGCGGCTAACCTCACGCCACACTATCCCATATCCTTTTCGACTGCCCTGCTGATTCTCCACCGCAGGGACAGCCTGCTATCTCAAGCTGGGAGGACTGGGAGGTCCTGCTCTTCTCCATGGACCCGGCACTGCAGCTTGCTGCGGTGACTCGGCCTGTCGATATCCTTTCAAGAAGAGGCATCGCCATGTAGACGTGGCCTGGTACAGGGCGGTGCTCCAGGGACGCGGGGGTCCAAATACACTGGCCAAGAAAGTTTTAAGTGCGAATGCACTTTATAAGCGACCCTGAATCCGCCGTCCCATAGCAACGGCGCGAGGAGCGGAGAGGAGCGTCTGTAGCAACGGCGCAGCGACGTCACACCCCACGTGACTGCGCGCGCTCCGCCTCCTCACCGCGGTTTGCGCGGGCGCACCGCTCTCCGCGGCGTGACATCACGGCGCGCTGTGCAGCTGGCGTCGCTGTGCAGCTGTGTGTGTGGCGCCGGCGCGTCAGTCCGTATATAAACGTCCGCCGGCTGCCGCTCGCTCTCTTCTCGCTCGGCTCCGCGGTCGGTGAAGTCTTTCGCAGTATGGATCCATCGCAGGTTGGATCCATCGCGGTAGGAGTTTCCGACCACGATCAACGGTGGCTTCATAGACTTGGCGTTCAGTAGGAACTGTACGGTCCGCGCCGTCTTGCCGGATCCGCTCACCGTACATTTCTCGGATCACAAAGCGCTGGTACTAACCGTGAGCTACAACATAACACCAATAGGTGCTGATCTGTAGTGACGTGTGTAGAGTGTGTGTGTGTGTTACGTGCTCGGCGATGTGTGCATTTATGCATCTACGAAATTGCGAGGTGTAAATAAATAATACTTCGTGTATAAATGTGTGTGTGTGTACAATGCATCATGACAACACTTTAAATTCATTAATTACACTTTAATCATAACTTTACTCCCCCTGATAGCATCACCCCGTGCATTCGCACTTAACCATGTTCACCCTCGGGGAAATGCTTTCTTTTTTTTTTCACTCACTCGGAGAAAGTCCAAGTCCTTCCCTTTGTGGTCCTTCCCTTGCTTTGAAGTCCTTCCCTTGCTTAATTGCCAGAAGAACGGCTCTACTGTGGGCAACGCCCCCAAGGACAAGGTGTCTGGCTATACGGCCTGAATATCCACGCCAAGTGTTTCTGGCCCAAACGCCGTTTCTTACTCTCTTTTTCCCCAAATCAATAACACAGTGTAATACTTTATCAAATTATGTAGTAAAGGTAGCAAATAACCAACTATTGTATTCTATGCTCTGACGCCACTTTTGTAAAACAAACACATTTGCTTTATATCTTGAAAAAGCTGTTTGTTTCACATTGCTTGTATGTGTGTCTGTAAATGCTATTGTAGTGGTTATGTTTGTGAGCATACCTGTGGAAAAGCTTTTCTGTATTACTGAGTGTGTTTTGCTCCCCGCTACGTAATGATTTTATGGCGATTACTCTGTTATTATGTGGGGTTTAAAGTCCCAAAACCAGCTCTGATTATAAGAGACGCCGTAGTGGAGGGCACCGGAAAGTTTGACCACCTGGGGTTCTTAACGTGCACTGACATCGCACAGCGCACGGGTCTCAACATTTTGCCTCCATCGAAATGCCTTGTCTGTGGCAGAAGGCAGAGGGCTAATTTATTTCGGCTTTCAATGCTAACAGATTGTCCTATAGAACATTCCGTTCTGAAGCAAACTTGGTAGGGCCGTGAAAGAAAGTTTCTTTATCCATTACAACTTTCTCAAAGATTGCATAAAGTATCCCTTGTTGTGAACCAGAATGGAAGTTTGCGCAGTCGGTTTCGCGTTGTCAAGAATGTAAGGGTATCATCTTAAGGAACGGGCATTATTTGAGGAACCTACATACGAGGACACCGCACGCGGCGGCCAGTGGGTTAAACACTTGGCCTAAGATGCTTGCATGGGTGGTCTCACTTGTGTTGTATAAATACATGGTATTAAACTTCACTGTGCATGCGCTTGGACTAGGTTTGCTAAGAGTCATCTCATTGGGTCAAATCTTAAGCCATAAATTTGGCAGCCTGTTAACGAGGAACGGCCGAACACGGCTCTGGCAGTCGGCATTGAGATTTTGGTGACAATCGCAGGGTTTAAAAACATGTGAGTAGCTTGCAGAAGCGGCGCGAGGCTGCACTAAGAGTGAAACATGTGGCCGACCTAGCTCTTCCGGTTTCTACAAGCTCAACTAAGTCACGTGGTTTGTCGAGTGACTAGCTGTTACATGGTTCTGGCAGGATCAAATCACTTCACTAGCTCTGACGTCATGTTACGTTTTCGGTGACGTGTTTATCTTCACGCTGGCTTGTCGGGCAATGTCCGGCTGTGACCTGGTCCTGCCCCTTTAGCTCCTCACCGTCACGCAGTTCCTCTCACCCCAGCTCCCTTCCCACCACTATACAAGGCTATGCCGTGCTTCACTTTCTCCCATCCTCCTCACCCTCACTTCCCCTTCCAACGCCCATGCTGTGCTATACCAATATGTGCTATGCTTCAAAACACATTCGTCTCTTGTAGAAATTTGCTGAGGGCATGTACAGAAGAGGAGAAAGAAGCAAGCGAGCAAAAACCGTAGATTTCATGGAAGTGCGTAGGCGCATGCTTCATGATGATAGTTTTCTGTTTGCACGTAACAGAGAAAGACAGGTTTAAGGAGCCCTACACTTGACAGTGAAACCGGATCTTGCCACTATACAGCAAATGTAATAACCTTCCGCCACTGTATATAAAGCGTTCTAATTCGACGAGCTGGATCTCGTTGCATGCTCAGATTATTTATCCTGTGACCAGAATAAACGTGTAAAAACTGAGGGTCCAGCAAGTCCTACCGTGCGTTGCCATAATAACATTTCCAACATATCTAGCTTTGCGTACGCGTGCCTATATGCCTGATGTCATGCTGTTTTTTTAGTTTAAGCAACAAGAAAAATTCTTGTAAGCTGGCATCCGAATGCGTGCGTATGTCGTGTCGGCCTTGACCTGTTGGGCCCGTTCCCTACATCCAGAAATGGAAATAAGTGGGTCGCTGTCGCGACGGATTATGCTACCCACTACGCTATAACGCGAGCCATCCAGACCAGTTGCGCTACTGACGTTGCCGACTTTTTGCTGCAGGATGTCATCTTACATCACGGAGCTCCTCGCCAGCTTCTCACGGACAGGGGCCGTTACTTCCTATCATGAGTTATTGAAGACCTACTTCGATCTTGTGCCACCCAACACAAGCTAACGACCGCATACCATCCTCAAACAAATGGGCTCACAGAAGGCCTGAACCGCACAATTACTTATATGTTATCGATGTATGTCTCCTCCGATCATCGCGACTGGGACGCAGCCCTTCCTTTTGTGACGTTCGCTTACAACTCGTCACGCCACGACACCGCTCTCTACTCCCGGTTCTATCTGCTCTATGGCCGTGAACTGACCTTGCCTTTCGACACAATCTAGCGCAATGATCTGAAGTCCCCTTCTCAATATGCTCGCGACGCCATTTCTGCAGCAGCCCAAGCACGTCACATTGCTCATGACCGTCTTTCTGAGTCCCAGTCACGACAGAAATCTCTATATGAAAGCCGCCATCGTGATGTCCAGTTTTCCGTGGATGACCTCGTCCTCCTGTGGACTCCTTCAAGGCACGTCCGCCTCTCGGAAAAGGTGCTATCCCGGTATTCCGTCCCCTATCGCGTTGTCCGACAACTCAGTGATGTGACGTATGAAATACTTCTTGCCGATGCATCCTCGTCATCCGTGTCATCTGATGTCGTCCACGTCAGTCGTCTCAAGCCATACCACGTGGCCGCAGTCTAGCTGGCGCCGGGTCGGCGCTTTTGCCGCCGGGGGTGATGTCACGGTGCAAGAATAGCAAAGACGACAATGATCTCGAGAGGAACACAGGATGGGCTGCAGTGGGGCGCAGCCCGATGATCCGCCATTGGGGCTGCACCGGCTAATCTCCCCGTAGTTCAAATATACCCCGTTACAAGCGTATCCCTGTGCCCGTTTCAATATTGATAGTATACTATCGACTGCAACTTCAGTAGCGCTGTCAATAGTATAAAACCAACTGCGCGAACTCATCGCCGCGTAAACTTGGTTCCCTGTGGACGTAGTCTATGCTTGTGAGGATGGCCATGGCAAGATCGGTAAGGCGGCGCTTTAGCTCGACATTATTCACTACAACATGAAGCGGACAGCGCCAGCAGTATTTGTTTGTTTACTTCTTATGCAGCTTCGGACCTACTAGATCCTTTCGCGTACGGATCGGCAAAGCAAGACACAGCAAGCGAATCAAAGTAGAAATCGCGAACGGAAAAGGCATATCCGTCCAAGAATTTCAAACAAAACCATCCGCCCGGGCCAGGAAAGCCATATCACGCTGCTTTGTGATTCATTCAAGCGAGGGCGCTGCCTTTTGACGCAGATACGAAACTTTCAAGCGACCTCGCACGCAAGCACGTGCTCGTAAGGAAGGTGGCGATGTCCAAATGCACCCGGCCTAGCTGTCCTCGGTGCTGCACCACTTCAGTCTGAGCAAGGAATTCTGAAGACAACATTTGGGCACTGCTTCGAGGCACGTTTGTGTCGTGACACGAACTGGCAATGTGACGCCCGCCCGCGCTGTGATGTATGTTAAGAACTCTTTGCTTGCATGCACACCGTTGTTTCAATACTTTAATCTCGTGCTTGACATCGTAAGCCTACGTTTCGTGTTTCTGGCGAGCATTGTTACCTGCGCAGCTTTTTTTTATTTTACGAAGCTCCGATCAGCTGTTCTGTATTCAGTGTAGAGTGGCCTCGATTCATAACGTTGCTTTCAGTTAGTATAATTCTCTTACGTTAGCAAATCTCGGCTTCCTCTGACTTTGAGACCTTTAGGGCCAGAACGTGTCGAACGTGCCGTTGTTATACATAAGTACGCACCTACGAGCGGTGAAGAACTGCATATTTACAAAGATATCAAGGTCCTGTCGCAAATTTAGTGACAAAGGCGGTGAGTGGTGTGCGGTCAGTAGCGGACACGTTTCGTTCTGATCAGTGCCACGGAATGGTCGCCTTTTTAGGAACCGCCTACATAGAGACATTCCATACATTTCCTACTGGTTCGTAAACCATCTTCACGTGTTTCAATTATTGCCTCTATCAACGGTGCCTACAGTAGAAACGTGGCATTATTATTTCAAACGTGGCATTATTATTCCCGAGGTGTCGATGACATCGACAAGTTATTGTGCCATAAGAGCCGATATTTGGACATCGTGCACGGCTAAGAGCTACATAACAGTCACGTGCCATTTTCTGCAAGATTAAACTTTGCGGTCTGCGGTGCTTTCCACAGCAGTTCTTCAGGGAGAGCACACTTCATAAAACGTCACCGATGTCATTAAATGTGTGGTTGAAGACTGGGGCATTCATCAGGCCATTGTTGCTCTTGTCACAGACAATGATAAGACAATGGTTCTTGCAGCCCGACTGCTCCGTTTCGAGCACCTGCGATGCTTTCCTCATACGCTAAACCTCACTGTTCAGGACGGACTAAAAAAGCAATGAAGAACTAGCAGCTGTGCTCCTAAATTGTAAGAACATTGTGCGCTACGTGAGGTCTAGCTGCATCGCTACCGCTAGGCTCCGAGAAGACCAAGAGCGTGTCGGTAAGGTTCCACCGCCAAAAATTAAGTAGGATACACCGACACGGTGGAACAGCGTCATTTATACGCTAAAAAAAGATCTTGGAGGTCGGGGAGGCGCTGACCTTAACACTATCGAAGTTGCCCCGGGCACTAAGCCCGTTCGCAGTAGAGGATATAACGCTAATTGAGGATGTTGCGGAAGTACTCGAACCATCAGAGGTCACCAGGAAATTAGTGTCGGGATATGAGTAAACTACCATTTCTTTGGCAATTCCTGTGGTCTGCGGCACCACACGAGAGCTGGAGGAGCGTATCGAGCTAAAGCTGAAAACTGAAGTCGGTAAAGAAGTTCTTGGAGAATTCGTCTCCTCGTTGCATAATAGAATGGAAATTTATGAAAAAAAGACAGCTAACATCTATGGCAACACTACTGGGCCCACGACTAAAGTAGCGGACGTTTTCGAAGGGAACCAACGCAGCACGTGCCAAAGCTTGTTTGATTGGTGAACTCAGCGAGCGATTGTCGACAAAGCCAGTTGGTCCTGCAGCTGAACCAACTAGACAGCATGTGGTTCATAACGACATTGCGGTAGGAAGCCGAATTCTGCGGTTCCTTGAGAGGCAACAACTGGAGGCCTCAACTACCACTTCCAATGCAGATCTAATGGTTCGCCAGTACTTGGAGTTACCTCCAGAGGAAAGGAAGAGCAATCCTTTAGAATTCTGGCGCTCTTGGCAATGCGGAACAACGCCGCTCTCTCAGATGTCTAGGAAGTACTTGTGTATCCCAGCAACGTCAGTACCTGCAGAACGCGTGTTCTCCGCTGCTGGACAGATCATTTCAGAAAGAAGGAGCAGGCTAAAGGGAGAGAAGTTTGACATGCTTGTGTTCCTTCACCAAAGTTCTTGGCTTACAAATGATAATTAAATTGAACGGTTCAGCGGTGGCGGCAACGAAGCCTTTCATGTCACGGAACTGCAAGACCTCTAATTTATGTTGCCTTTCGTGGTTTAAAATAAAGAAAACACGAACTTACTTTTGTGTGTAAGGTTTGACTGCTTGGTTTTGGGCATTGATTTCTTAGTGGACATATTCCGGGGCAATTTGACTGAAGTAGTTTCATTCACAAAAAAAAAATGCTCGTAAACGAAAGAAGCCGAGTACTGCGAATAGCAGCCTATTGTGACTGTTAGAACTATTAGTAAATGGACTATCGATAGTATCGATAGATCTTTTTAAACTATCGATACTATCGATAGTCCATTTAACGATAGCTCTGCGTCACTAGTGCAAACCCTGCCACGCGATCGTACTTCGGTGGATGCTATGGCAGTGCACGCTCATTAACCCCATTTGGTCAAAAAATGTCCCCGGGGCCCCAGTACGGCATGCATCAGCTTTCCATTTTCTTCTTGGACTGGAATAGCGCATTATGGAAAACGGGAAACGATCAAACAGACCGAAACAAAAGGACAGAGCGCTCTGTCCTTGTGTTTCGGTCTGTTTGACCGTTTCCCGTTTTCCATAATGCGCTATTCCAATCCAAGTACGTCGATCCAACTCGCCCAATCTTCAACACTTGTGGACTCCATTTTCTTCCATTCCCTTTCCCCCACGGCTCTGGGCCGCGTTGCTTGGAAGGGCTACAGGCAGCAGCGATCTTTCCTTAAGCGAGCCATCACTATTTATTCTTTCTCTTCAGAATCACCCGTGAAAGCTAAACCAATTCGGTGGGCTGGAGCGTAGCTTGAAAACATTGATTATTATCACCGCTAATTGAAATTCCTGCACAGCTAAGAGAACGATTTTCTAATGAACGTGCGAAAACACGCCTATAGGAAACTGCGATGTTATATACCGGCAAACGCTTAATGTACATGTGCTAACGAGCAAGGACAACCAACACGCTGATATCCGTGTCGGTTCTATTGGGGAGCTCCGCGATATTCATGCGCAGCCTTCGCGAGACATGTATCCGAACAAGTATCCCCTTTATGAGACCGATCAATTCTGTTTTAATTGGGACGCCGCTCTTATTTTGTCGCTATTCTCTGCTTGTTCGTAATATTTTCGACTTCGCTCAACCAGATGTATACTCCACAGTTGGCGCATATATGCCGAATAACTGTCCCTTCTACCACTAAGTTCAACGCGTGTACCCAGATGAAATGCGCAGGTGGTTCACATGTATTAAATTATGTAGGGCGGTTGTTTCGTGCCCCGCTGACTCCGGGAAGAATTGGACTTAAGGTCGCTTTTTCGCGCCATTGAACAATTATATTCCTCTAACACTGTTGTCTGACACGGCTTAAAGATTTTACCCCTTGAAATATTCACATTTTTTTTACTTTATTCCTTAATAACCCGCAATAGAAAGAAGGCGTGCAAGAGCGAGAGCTCAAGGGTGGATTTGTCGGAGGTGCGCAAAGGCTTGCCACGCAACGCGATGCTCACAACATGATTTGTTTCTCACTATGCCTGCATTGGCTATTTTTGTTTCGCTGATTTATGTGAAAACATCGCTATTGGTTTCCCCGGCGTGCTAGCGGGTTTTTGCTCAGTTTGAAAAAAAAAGGAACTTCCTTATGCACCATCTGTGCAGTGAAGCACGCGATCGGAAATAAAGATGAAATTAAAGGAAGATTACAATACGGAAGCTCTCTAGGGTCAGGTCATAAAAGGTCCAGGTACGTCAATGTCCTTTGACATTGTCCGGCTGCTTTAAATTCCAAGTGTCAAAGTATATTGAGCGAATTTCCTGTAATGGGCAACTGCAGCTCGACATGGTTTTTTTCCCCTTTATTTTATTTGTGAATTCCAGTCCTGGTGAACTTCGGAATGTCGTCACTTGAGAAACCCTCCTTGGAGTGTTTCAAGCTAGCACAAATAGCGCCGTCAAAGTTAAATATTAAAATTACAGCACCTAACCAGTTTGTGAACCGGTTCACGAACAGGTGGAGCTTTATTTCTCGGAACCGGAACAGAACATGAGCAAAATGTGTGCGTAGAACCCGAACCGGAAATGGACTCGTTATTTTTTCGGTTCGGGACCCTGATAGCAACTCGTCACGGAGTCGCAGTAATTGTGTAGACTGTTGTCGTTTCCATGTGTCCCACGCGAACAACGATCATTTCGTAGTCATCGAGCAACACTGACAGATTTCAGCGGTTTTTAGGCGACTGTGTTCAAACGTCATCGTCAGTTGCGATGGGACTGGCTTGCGGGTGCTAGTCGAAGAAAACGTTAAAAGCAACTTAAAATGCTTTATGTGTTTCCTCGCTCCGGCGTTGGATGCCCAGAACACGAGATATGCCCCTTTTGCGACGCACAGAATTCGTGTCAGTACTCCTTTAAGGCATCGCATCGCCAAAGTGTATTTCAGGTATCTCTGAAAGTACAAGTGACATCTACAAAGATGCGGTCTTGTTGGTTGAACAGTGCAGAAGATATTACAAAAATAACTCGACTAATACCGTTTTCTTCCTGATCATACTTCATCATAGTGAAACCTACAATAGGCCATATGCGCAAGCGCCTATAGTCTAGAATATTAGAACCACCGGTTTCGCGTTCATTGCTTAAGTATTATTTTAACGAGCCGAAGTGTCAATTTCGAGCAATAAGTTATCGTTCGAAATTTCATTTCTTTTTCTTAAATATTTAAAAGTCATGGTGACCATTGCTTTGTCAGGTTTTGTAAGCAATATACTTTTTCGATGAAATTCCCTAGCCGCTTTTTCAGCGGAAATATCCAGAAAAGTGCGCCTATAGAACGATCTCTTGTACTTTGTGCTCCCTATACCTGGAAAGGAAAGCGATAAAGATACGCACTTTCCGCGAAAGAGAAAATAGGTTGAAGAGCCTTTTTTGTCCTCTACGTGGAAATTGACATTTTAAGACGAACTGCGCGGGGAAAAAGAGACGGTGTTATTTATGCTTTGAGTTCTCCTTGTGTGCCGGGCATACGGA
>JABSTT010004645.1:0-18159 GCA_013339685.2 Hyalomma asiaticum
TTTCATGGTTAGGAGTTCCTGTTATTAACTGTCCCAGGAATAAGTATTCGCTTACACATTGTAAGGGTTCATTGTCGATTTTAAATTCCTCTTCCTTAGCTAGGCTATTGAGCATAACTTGGTCTTTGGCCTATTCATTTTTAACCCCATTTTAATACTTTTCCCTCTGTAGGTCATCAATTATGTTTTGTAGTTCGTCTCCATCATTGCTAAAGAGTACAATGTCGTCTGCAAATCTTAAATTGCTGAGATATTCTCCATGTATTCGAATTCCCTTTTCTTCCCAGTCTAGACGATTAAAGATTTCCTCTAAAATGCCGTGAATAGCATCGGGGATATCGTATCTCCCTGTCTCACACCGCTCCCGATCGGCATTTCTCTGCTTCTCTCATGTAGGAGTAGTGTGGCTGTGCAGTCTTTGTATATGTGCTTATGGTTTCACGTATACGCCAGCTACCCTTGTCGTCGTAGAGCTTCTAGAAACTGCTTGTATTTCTATGGAGTCAAATGCTTTCTCGTAGTCGATAAACGCCATATAAAGAGGTTTGTTACATTCGGCATAGTTCTCAATTGCTAGGTTGATAGCGTGGCTGTGGTCCATTGTCGAGTAACCTTTCCTAAAACCAGCTTGTTCTTTCAGTCTTTCAGTCGTTCAACTGCCGTTTACGACTCACTCCTACACCAGAACAGGAATTGGCCTCCCTGGTGAAGTACTTGGCCACCACCTCCCACACGATGTCTACAATTAAACCCTCGCCCTCAGTGTCCAGCTGCTGCAGAACATCTGTCCATGGCGGCTGTCAGCTCTGTGAAGCAGCAGGGGGCAGTAATAATCACTGGACCCGGACAGGCCGCCACTGGAAACTAAACATTGGAACGTTCAGTGCAAGATCCCTCTCCAGCGAAGCTAGATTAGCGGAACTACTCGAGGAACTAGAGGGAGTTAGTTGGGACGTCATTGGCCTTAGCGAAGTTAGCAGAGCAGGTGAAGCTTGCATAGTCTTAAGCAATGGACATGTCTTCTGCTATAGAGGATTACCCAAAAGAGAGAATATGGCGTGGAGTTCCTAATTCACAAAGATATAGCGGGCAACGTAGATGAATTCTACAGCATTTACGAAAGGGTAGCATGCGTCGTAGTAAAACTAAATGAGCGGTATAAACTTAAGATAATCCAGGGATATGCGCCAACAACGAGCTACGACGACGAACAAGCGGAGCAGTTCTACGAGGATATCGAATTAGCAATAACCAAAGTACGGACACAATACACAGTGGTCATGGGGGATTTCAACGCCAAAGTAGGGCCAAAACAAAGTGGAGAGCAGGCGATTGGCAACTACGGCTTCGGCTGTAGGAATGACCGTGGGGATATGCTCGTACAATTAGCCGAAAGAAACCGACTCCGAATAATGAACACGTTTTTCAAGAAACACAGAATAGGAAGTGGACGTGGAAAAGCCCTAACGGGGAAACAAAGAATGAAATCGACTTTATAATGTGCGAACAATCAGGTATAATTCAAGACACGGAAATAGTGGGGAAGATAAAATGCAGTGATCACAGATTAGTAAGGGAAAGATTGTACCGAACCTAAAGAAAACAAGAACTAAGTTATTTACTAGAAAAAATGTAATCTAGAGGTAATCATAACGAAGAATTTACAGTCGCCCTAAGCAACAAGTTCGAGGCCTTAGGCGAAAATGGTGACGATGTAGAAGAAATAAACAAAACTTTAACGAAAACAATCCTTGAAACAGCGATAGAACTCGGGGGTAAAACAGCAAAGCAAACAACAAATAAGTTGTCCCAATCTCATCATCATCATCATCATCATCAGCCTGTTTAGGTCCACTGCAGGACGAAGGCCTCTCCCACGATTTCCAATCCACCCTATCCTGAGCGAGTTGGTTCCACTTTATGGCCGCAAACTTTTTTAATTTCATCGCTCCATCTAACGTTTTGTCTACCTCTGTGGCGTTTTCTTTCTCGTGATATCCATTCCGTCGCTCTTACTGTCCACCTATATCCTTCCTCCTCATGACATGTCCTGCCCAGGTCCACTTCTTTCTTTTAATTGATAAGATAATATCGGCTACTCCTGTCTGTTCTCTGATCCATTCCGCTCGTTTTTTATCTCTTAGCGTTACCACTATCATTTTCTTTCCATTGCACGTTGCGTGCTCCTTAGTTTTCATCTCTAGTTTTTTCGTTATTCTCCATGTTTCTGCACCGTACGTTAGTACTGGGAGAATGCAGTGATTGAATACTTTTCGCTTTAATGAGAGCGGTAAGTTTCCGGACACGATTTCGTAATGCCTTCCGAATGCGCTCCAGCCCAGCCTTATTCTACGGAGAATTTCATTTTCCTGGGTAGGAGTTCCTGATATTAACTGTCCCAGATATACATATTCGTTACACATTGTAAGGGTTCATTGTTGATTTTAAATTCCTGTTCCTTAGCTAAGCTATTGAGCATAACTTTGGTCTTTTGCCTATTCATTTTTAATCCAATTTTAATGCTTTCCCTGTTTAGGTCATCAATCATGTTTTGTAATTCGTCACCATCATTGCTAAAGAGCACAATGTCGTCTGCAAATCTTAAATTGTTTAGATATTCTCCGTCTATCCGAATGCCCTTTTCTTCCCAGTCTAGACGTTTAAAGACTTCCTCTAAACATGCAGTGAATAGCATCGGGGATATTGTATATCCCTGTCTCACACCTCTCCTCATCGGGATTTCTCTGCTTCTCTCATGTAGGAGTAGTGTGGCTGTGTAATCTTTGTATATGTTGTTTATGGTTTTCACGTATACGCCAGGTACCCTTTGTCGATGTAGAGCTTCTAGAACTGCTTGTATTTCTATGGAGTCAAATGCTTTTTCGTAGTCGATAAACGCCATATAAAGAGGTTTGTTATATTCCGCGTCTAAATTGTTCCAATCTTAAATTGTTAGATTGGTAGATTGGGACTACAACGGCGCAGTCCCAATCTACCAAGGACTTAATAAAAAAACGCCAACTAATGAAAGTAACGTCGCCAAAAGATAAGATTGAATTCGCAGAACTATCAAAGTTGATTAGTAAAGCCAGGCAAAGAGATGTAAGAAACTTTAACACGAGAGAAATAGAGAAAGCAGTAGAAAAAGGCACCAGCATTAAATCGGTCAATAAGAAACTACACTTACGACAAAACAAAATGCATGCGCTAAAAGATAAACAAGGTAACGTTATCAATAATTTCAACGAAATAGTAAAGGTAGCAGAAGATTTCTACTCGGAACTGTACAGCTCTCAGACAGACCATATAACCTTAATAGAAATATAACCAGAGGAGTACACCGAAATTCCATGTATAACTGCTGACGAAGTCAAAAAAGCTGCCAAAGGCATGTCCCGCGGTAAAGCAGCCGGTGAAGATGGTATAACAGCCGACTTGATCAAAGACGGAGGAGATATTTTACTTGAAAAACTTGTATCGCTCTTCACGAAATGTGTCAAGACATGTAGTGTACCGCGCAGTTGGAAAAATGCTAATATAATCCTTATCCACAAGAAAGGTGACATAAAGGAGTTAAAGAATTACAGACCAATTAGCCTACTCCCTGTAATATACAAGCTATTTACAAAAGTAATCTCTACGAGGATAAGAGAAACCCTCGACTTTAACCAACCGAGAGAACAAGCTGGTTTTAGAATTTATGTGCAAGTGAATAAAGCTAGAACTTAAAGCAAAACAAGAAACATGCTACAGTAAGGCATCCCATTTCTCCCCTGATGCCTGCACACTGTGCTCATGAGCTTGCCACAATTGCTCAGTGGTAGTATTGTTTATGAGTGCAATGTCACAAGTTTGTTTTCTAGAAGTAGTCACATTCCAGAGAAGGAAAAATGCAAAAGTCATTGTATGCCTCAGTTTATTTAGGCAGATGTTGAGGAACCAGAACTATGACACTTAGAGCTCAAGTCTTTAAGATTTTGCTTGTTTGCATGAGTAGTGAAGCACTTCTTACCCACAATGCTATGTGCCAATGACAGATTCGGAAACTTCATGCACCCTAACAAAGCTTTTTCAGTGCTCCCACAGAGCAAATGACCATAATGAATAGTAGGTTTGTATTTGTACACATGAGGCACCAGCTTGGTTCACCATGAGGAAGCTGCACCTACTGACTGCCGTCATGGCCCAGTGCTCTTAGAACTGTACAGTCATGTTCATAACAATCTCATTTTAATGAGATTCCTATTTGCACTCCATTAGTGATCCATGCAGTGTATGTTATCACTAAAACCAGTGGGTCCTTGCAGTGCATGAATGCTAAAACCAGGAAGAGAATCAAGCAGAAAGGACCCTGTTTCTCGGCAAGAGGCTGCAGCCACTATGATTAAATTAGCTGCCAAACACAGTTGTGGCAACATTAAAAAACGCCAGTCTACTCTTTGGATGCGAAGTGAACAAGCTCTCCAATACATTGATGAGAAACTACTGCTTGCCGACTTTCTAAGAAACACAAGCTTTTTTTTACACTTTGCTTTCACTTATTAAAGTAATAGTGGCCTTTGAACCTTCATGTCAATCGTTTGTTCTCACATAAAAATTTGGAGTAACTGAATAATTATCCAGTGTTACCACAAAAATTCGCTACGTTATCTACACTTAGTCCTTAAACTGTGTCAGCTTTGTGTGGTTTTGCCCGATTCTTTTTTGGCGGAGACTGTCTGTTGTCATTTCGGCAACATAGCCCAGTCTAACATCAAGGTACTTGTCTATGATTAACCTCATAAGATGCAATGAGTGCCACTCATGCAGAGGGTTTTCTAGCATGCGCTGATTCAGCACTTTAAAGAAGTCCTTTGGCAACAAGGGTTGTCATAGTGGCCACTGCAACTTTAGCTGCAAGCCTTTGGAAAGGTAGTGGCAAGCACACCAGCGCTCTACGCAGGTCTTTCTCATATTGTCGGCAGATGTTTAGGACATCAGATGAAGCATAGATGAGCCGGCCTAGTGTTTTTTTTCCAAATCAGGGAATGTGCAGGCATGGATGGGGAAGTTGATACCTTCAGCATTGAAACGCGTTCATCACACTAAAGGCGAAGCTGTAAGCTGCAAGTTACGAAGCCCGCTATGTGTACAACAATTACATCTCCAAGTCAGACACCCTCCCTCGGTCAGCAGAGTAGCCATGATCTAGCGAAATAGCTTCAGTAAGTTGTTCACTGCTTGCAGGGCTTCTTACGCAGTGACATGAGCTCATTTTCTAGACTGAGTGGCTTTTTCCATCCTCCTTGCCTTGGATGCCTTGAATTTAAGATATCGAATGCATCGTTAACATGTGTTATAAACTGTTCAGTTGGCAAGGAATTGTAAAATTTTGGTATTTTTATAGCTCTACATTCTCCAATAGCATCTGCTACTTACTGACTATATGTTTGAGCTGCTAACGAGACTTTCATGGTTTGGTTTTCCCATTTGATGTGTGCCTGTCTATGTTTCTTTGCCAGATGTAGGTGTCACGAATTACCGCCGGAGAAGATCTCGGAGGGTTGTACTACCGAGCGTGGAAGAGGGAGTGAGAGACGCTTGACGACCGTAGCGTTTTGTCACAGCAAACCAAACTTTTATCACACGGCAAACGCAAACCCAAAAGTGAACAAAAGTGAACAAAATATATACACGCCAAAAAATACAATCAACACAGAGATTCCCCCTAATCTAAAGTACTGATTGGTTTAAGTCTCAAATTGGCGCAGTGCTTAGATCTGAGTCTGGCCACTGTGGCCTCGCCGACGCCGTCGCGATGAACACACTTTGGAAAGTTCTTACGTTGCGGGCGCGGTCCTCACTCGCCGTCACCAAGTCCGCTGCCGGTGTAGAGACTGGTCGGGTGGAAGTCGTCGCTGTCCTTTACGACGGCTAGAAGAGACCGCTTGCTTCCGAAGCCGTCGCCCCGTCTCCACTGATGACGTGGCCTGACCAAGGGTTAGGCCTAGCCGCCGGGCTAAGCACGAGTACGGTCCCCCGCTCGCAGTGGTGACGTGTCGCGCTGGTGGATTTCTGCTGGCCGACCTTCGAAGGGGGAGTGTTGGCGGCGTGTCCGGAACCCTCGGCTGCAGCACCTCCGCGGAGCCTCGCTCGAATCTTGGCCGAGGTCTACAGCTACGCCCCGGAGTACCAGCATCTCGGGCTCCCGAGCTGAACGTCCGCCGTTCCCGTCGACAGAGCGAAGCTGCCGATGCGTCCTTCTTCGGCCGTAGCCAAGCAGACAATCCCCTTGCTCAGCGCTGCTGCGCCCTTTTCATCCCTAGTTTCACGCGCCACGAGCGCACGTGCTGCTTCATCGGCGAACGGTCTTCGCCGTCGTCGTCGTCTGCTCTGCGCGGCCTCCCTTTGACTCATGACTTTCATGGTTTGGTTTTTCCATTTGATGTGTGCCTGTCTAAGTTTCTTTGCCAGATGTAGGCCTTCTGTGTTCTGGACTTCATGAACCTGATCAATGTGTTTCCGCAATATAAACTGTTGATTCGCATTGACAATAGCCTTTTTATCACACGAGGTGTTCCACAGCAGCTTCAACAAATGACAAGGATCCGATAGGACAAGCAGAGGCCTTTTAATAACTGGGTGGGGAAAAGAAGCATCCAACTCAGTCAGGTCCATCTTACAGCCAAGGCTCCGCAGAAGTGATGAGTTTGCTGTAGCACCATCACAGGTCAAACTATCAATATGTGCCTTTTTTGTGAGCGAAGCTAGCAGCCTCCAGCACCAGGTTTGGCAACTGGAAACGCCCAAGTCAACACATCCATGCATCTTCTTCCGTCCTATTCCACATGCCTTCGTATAGCCATCTCATCCTCAACTAGATTGCATAATGTGGAGTATGTAACCATTTTGTGAATTTTGGTTTACCTTCATGGACAATGCAGTCAGCACCTCCTTTGAAAAACCAACGGCCCCATCAATTGATTGATACCATTTGCATAGTGTCCTTGGATGCCGAAGGCATGTGTCAAACACAGCTCGCACGTATTGATAGGCTCTTGGAGAATAAAAGTGCAGTGTCAGCGCAAGTGCCCTGAGCTCTGGTGAGTAAGTGAGTGAAGATGTCTCGCTAGACATACATGCCAGCTGGCGCTCGAGCAAGTTGTTTTTCGCCCCACCAAGACTCCACAGCGTAGCGACATCCTCATTTCCTAGAATTCTATTCCCAACTAAATCATTAATGACGTCTTGGAGGTGGGCAGCCTTTTGAAGGAGCCGGCAACGGGCTTGCTGCAGTCTCTTGATCTTCTTCTCGGTTGTCGCTTGCAAATTTGAATAGCACCTTGCTTCACACCTCAGAAAGGCTTTTTCAGGTGTGTCCTCTGCTAGCTGTGGCTGCAACAGATTAGATGTACAAATATGGGTGCCAGGGCAAACACCATGACACAAATCACATACCCAGAACAAGCTAGGAAGGAGATGTTCCTTAAGGTGTTACATTGCTCAAAAAGATTTCTGTTTACACCTTTGTGAAGCTAAAAATTGCAACAATATAAAAACTGCCATGCATAGGATCCTGCCAGTGGAAGCCTGATTTAAGCATTTATTTGTTGCTTTATTTACAAAACACTGCAAGCTCTTTTGGGCCCAAGCAGGAGAAGTACAAAGCACAGAAAAGGTGAGTGCTGCGTGGTTTAATGTGGGGTGCCTCACAGCGGCTGTTAGGTTTTATTCAACAAAAGATATGCACGTACACAAAACACCAGTTTTGTTTTGCACGTATCATGGCTCATCATGACTGGTCAAACAAATACAGGGCATAAAATGCTATGAAAAGCCTGTGGGTTATATTTGATTTTGTCAATTAGATGAAAAAGAGAAACTGAGAAATAAAAAACATTCGTCGCACATTGGTGTTTCACCAGACATTGAGCAAACTAGTATTGCTGTGAATGAAAGTTGATATATTGAGCTATTAATTACACTACCTCCATGACCACATTGTCCACATCCATTCTCTCATTACTAGGATTCAGCTATAAAACAGATGGCATACAGATAATTGCTACGTGACCTACACTCAGAAAACAAGCTTGCAAAAATTGTAGTGGCTAAGTAATCTTCTTACCATTCGCCTGATTTAAAATTTAATGCCAGTAAGGACAAACAAGGAAGAAAATTATTCTAGTGCCCCAAAAATGATAATTGATCAATATTGCCAGTGCAGCACGTTATCAAATTTATTACCGTAGTTAATGGTACAGGCTAGCAAAGGAATTATTTACATACTTGATGATGGGCCATTGCTTAATTATAGTTCTGACAACGATTGGCTATTTTGTTTCTGCCTATACTGAAAAAGATGAGAGGTACCTCTCATAACAATGCTGTGCTGCACTGTTTAATTTTCCTTTCTTGTACTTCACCTAGATTGCCTAAAAGAAGGTTATGATGTAGAAGATATGGCTTTCATTCAATTCATTCACCATCACTCAGTTTCGTGAGGTTTTAAAACAATTGCACATGCATCTTGCACGTCTCTCGTCTGTGTAGAAAAATGGCAGCTGTACTCAAAATTTTTTTTTACTATAAGGTATTTTAAAGCTGTCAATATTACAATACGAAATACCTGTGCAAATGGATCGCACGCATATGTAAAATAATTACTTTAAATGTGAGGTCCATAATCACAGCGAAACGCTTAATAAGCAAGCCTTGTGATCATTAATACAGGCAAAGATACCGGTTCATACTGGACTTGGGAAGGCTCATCAGCAACGTTTTCGGATGTAGCATCAGCAGATGTAGCAGGACCTTTGCCGGTACATTTCTTCAACATGTTAATATAGCACGCGTGCTGGCGCCACTGCTTTTCAAGTAACCCCAAACGCGAAGAATTGCCGTCGCAGATGTGGCTTGGCTTCCTTCAGACATTTGCAGGACGAAAGGCTTCCCCATTTCGATGCTGGAGAACACACCAAAACGCGACGAGTCGTCTCTATGCGGTACTGGTTGTTGGGCACAAAGCCGCTCACCATGCAGACATCTTCGTTCACTGCAACCCGGTGTCCGCAGCGGCGAGCCGCGTGGACGTAATGTTCAGTAGTACGGTAGCAGTTAGATGCATTTCCTGGCTGACATTACACAGACTCGGCAGCGTCACACTTTCGAACCTTCGACAACTTTGGCAAGCGCGTTGCCTCGGCGTGCGCGTTTGTCACGCCGCGTATGCTCCGTGCAGAAACCTACGCCGCCTCAGCAGCAGACGCATCAAAAGCGAAACTCCCCAGTCGACTAAATCGACCTCTTGCCTATCACGTGAGCAGGGCCTATTTCCCATGACTCTTTCCTTTAAAATTTTTTATGAGTAGGCTTCAAGATTGTCACGTGACGCCCCCTCCTAGTTTTCTTTCCTCCATGGTTTCTTCGCAGCGCGCTTGTGGCCACCTGCTCGCTTCGCGCCTGGGCTCGGTCGCGTGCCCTCGCGATCACCGCATTGTTTTTTTTCGAACCTCCGAAGCTTTGTTTTCGTTCATCACATACGTTTAGGCTCGCAAGGTGTGAGCGTTTACTTTGTCAGTGCGCTGCGTGTCGTCGATATTGCGCATTGATTAGTGATTGTAGACGGGATAATCATGCTGTCGGGCTCGAACGTGACTACTATGACTCGAAAGGAAGACCTTCACAACTCGGAGCCTTGCCGACAGGTTAATGTGGAATAAGGTGCGTTGACATGCGGTAAGATGGATGGATTAATTTAGTGTGTAAATACACTAGTTCAATTTTAAGAGTGAAGCTGTTTAAGCTATTGGAGAAACTGGAAAATCTGCCGAAAACACCGCTAAGCTACGTAAGGCTAGCATAACACTACCACGCTGTAGTAAAGACAAAGTTCCCTAGGACTAGTTAGGTAAGGCTAAGTCTCATTCAATGGAACCTAATTAAGATTCCTAGGACTAGTAAGGCAAGCCTAAGCCTAATTCAAATGAGCCTAATTAGGAATAATTAATTGAAGACTAGTTCAGACAGGACTAATCCAACTAAGCCAAACCAAGCCAAACTGAACTAATTCAACCTGAATTGAGCTATGACAAGTAAGTCACACCTAATTTAGCGGATACTAATGATTTATAAATAATTAAGCCATGATCTTAATAACCCATGTCTAATTAAGGTAAATCTAATTATGCGAAGCCCAGTTTAGCTGATATGAACAAATCTAGTGTAAGCAAGCTTCTAATTAGAGACCGTTCCTAATTAAATAGTACTAATTAAATCACGCATAGCTAGGTTACTTCTAGTTAAGTCAAACCTAAGCTAGCACTTATTAACCCAAGGTAAATTATGCTAAGACTTCAAGGTCTAGCCTAATTAAGTTGCGACTAAACATTTCAGGACTAATTGGGCTAACACTGACTAAATCAGGCCTATTTCAGGTAGTATTCATCGAGCGATACCTAATTAAGAATATGCAAAGAACAGCGTAACTAGGCCTGTACTAATTAGGCCATGTATAATTAAGATATGACTAATTACCTCGAGCATAATTATATCATGACGAATGATGACCAGCGTATTAAACAATATATCAATAGGTATAAGTTAATTAGACCGAGTCTAACTAGTCTAACACTAATTAGGTCCTGACTAATTAAGTTAATACTAAGTCAAGTCTCATAAGCTCAGATTATTAAGTTACGCCAAAATAAGCCAAACATTACAGACGTAATGATTTCATTGGAAACTAATTTACCTTAGTCGACCCTATTCTGCTGTAACCCTTAATTCACCCTAATCTAAGTCTAGCATAATCCACTCTATAATATGCCATAGTCCACCTTAATGCAGCTTAGTCTGTCTTAATCGACCCTAATGCGCCTTAATGAGCTCTAATCCACCCAAGTACACCCTAATCAGACCTAGTCCTTTAATCTACCTTATAGAAGAAATATTTTGGGTTCGACTTCAACCATGTTATTGAGTACGAGTACTAGAAGGTGGTGCATTGGAGTACCATAGGGAATAAACCCATCTACAATCACTGATGAATTAAAGTTTGGGATTAATTTGTGATTTATTACATGCTGCAGGCATGCAATTGTTGGCTTCTTGGAAAACTATATTTATGGTGACTTTTGCACCGCACCGTTCGCGTCCACGCCGAGGTAGTTTACGGACGCCTTCCAATGGCATCTATGAGGCTTGCGCATTAACAAATATATTTTTACATATTTCCAGCAACTATTTTGCCTATATAGGTGCTCAGCACGCAAGGAAAAACGAGCGCACGGCACGCACGCGCTCGCGGTTTTAAAAAAGGCGCGCTGCGAAGGGCCCGCAGACAGCCGAGGCGGGCGTGTCTTCCATCGGCCAATAGCAGCGACGCTCCTTGTAAATGTTCTATGACGAAACAGAGCATATTCAAGGAGCGTGAGGAGAAGCCGCCTTTTGAGTTGAGGGCTCCTGAAGAAGGGGAAGGTTTGTGCTCCGCTTGTGAACGCTACGCTTCGGGGATGACTACAGCATTTGGCTGAGGTGTTCGTTACAGCGTAGGCAAGCCGTAGAATATTTTTCACCAAGCCCGGATTTTCACCAAGCCCGGACGATGTTTCAGGACCCCTTTCAGTTTGCAAACTCCCCCGAGGCGCGCACAAAAAGTGGCCCCTTTTCGTTTCCACTCCCGAGGTGGCGCTGCCGTTCGCTGTTGGCCCGGTTAACGCGTGTGCGGCCAATGTCACATCACGCCTTGACGCGCTTTCGAGCTGGAAATGAACAAGCAAAGATCACAGGTACCTTACATTTCTGAGCGTAATGCAGGAAGGTCCCTCTCACAGCTAAGGCGCAATTTTCTACAACATTGAGGGTAACATAGAAAGCGCGTTGAAGTAAGTTTCCAGAAACGCGCATTTGGTCCTCGCTTCTCGTATTTAGAGCGTTTATTTGATGGCTCAGCGTTTATTTGCTCGCTTCGCGTTGTATATGTATTGAAGAAGAATACAATGCGTGAATAATAAGGAAAAAAAGTTATAGTATATCATTTTCTGTTATTACGCGCAGTAGAATTCCGCACACTGTGACCGACGCACGGAACACCGCTAAGGCACAAGCATTTGACGTTCACTTACACGATATTCATTCCCGCATAGTAACGTACAAACTCAGCGTCATACGAGCTTCCTTACGTGCGATGGCAATCCTTCGTTATTTTCGATTTTTCGTTTCAGGTATCTCGCGTAGAAATTGAGTGCAGCATGCTGTATGACAATTACAAAATCCAGCACTTGACATACGAAATAAGGAGCTAGCTGGCTGCATACATCCAATACTTGTTGCTGCTGATTCCAGTCCATCTAACTCCCTGCACAAACACTGCCCAAAAGATCGATTGATATGAGGGGTCTAACGGTCCTGTATCAGTGACGATTGGAAGCCAGTAATAAAAAGAGCGTTTATTCAGACGACGAATGCGTATATATATATATATATATATATATATATATATATATAGCAAGCTGTATGATAACAACGTGTGGTCATTATCTATAGTTGGTTTCACTGGCAGTGGCGCATGCGCACACATGGCTTACAAGCATTGCTCGATACATCTTCCCGCGAGTAAAGAAAACAACTTAAGTTATTTGATTAAAGTTACTGTCGTAGCGTAGTCGATAGTCATGTCTGCCGCCCAGATCTGCGTAGCTGAGGAAGTAAGTCTTGCTGAGTAACCCAAACTTGCGCCGACGGCTGCTCCATGGGCGATCTGTTACTGGGGCTTTGACGTTCCTCGCTGTGCTCACGCTGAGGCCGTTCTGGCTCGGTGGGACCATAACTTTCATCGCTTGATGAAGACTTACTTTTGACTTGTTCACGATACTGCTCACGTGTCCCCAGTAGGTGACGCCGCTTACGTCGTTACCGTCTGCCGTCCTCCGTGGCTACCTCGTAAGATCTCGGTGCGACTCGTCCTACCACTTGCGCCTTCCTGGTCCATGCATTGTCTTGGACCCGTACGACTTCGCCTTTCTTGAGTGCTGGTAAGCATCTGCCACGAGCTTCGGGTTGTTTGTGTTTAGTCACGGAAACGCTGGAGTGGTGGCTGAAGTCTGGAAGTCTCGTGCGTAGGCGTCTGCCTTGGAGGAGCTCACCCGGTGAACGACCATCTTCGAGGGGTGACGAACGGTAGCTGAGTAGCCCAAGTCAGAACTCCTGTTTCGTTTCCGCAGTCTTCTTCATGATTCGTTTTACTATTTGAACGCCTTTCTCAGCGAAACCATTGGACTGAGGAAATCGGGGCTAGACGTCACATGCTGGAAGTCGTACTTGGAGGCAAAACGTGCAAATTCGTAGGATGAAAACTGAGGTCCATTATCGCTGCAAGCTTCTACTGCTATGTCATATCTAGCAAAAGTGGCACTCAGCTTTGCGATTACCGATATGGTGGTCAAGTCACTTAGTCTTTGGACTTCTGGGAAATTGGACAAAGCATCACAGACACAAAGGTATGACGTCATGATGAAGCCGCCACTAGAACAACATAAACACAATGGTAGAAAACACAGGAACAGGGCACGCGGCACTCCCAAATGAATAGGTCTGGGTGTATCCCAGGAATAAATAGTCAAGTTACATGCGCAGTCTTTTCAAAAGCCTACGTTATCCAGCGTTCAAAGAATCTCTTCTCCGAATTATACAAAGATATCGACGTATCACTGATACGACTTGTCCCTTTCTGTTTTATGTAATATGCTTCCACGAGCTCTCGCGCAGTTTGATTTTTGCTCCTGCCTAAAATTCTAATCTCTTTAAAACGTGGTTGACATGTACAGCTCTTGCTGTGCATTGGCAAATGCGCCAAGCCATCTTTCATTAGATTTAGTTCGTGCTCCCTGGCTCGTTCGTTTATACAGCGTCCCGCTTGGCCGATGTACGAGTTGCCGCAGGAAAGGGGAATTTCGTATACTACGCCTTTGACACACCTACCATAGGTCGTGTCGTGATGCTTGCCACAACCCTGCCGGCCGGTCGCCTCGCGAGTGGTTCTTGGGCACAACTGAGCCAGCTTGACGGGTGCAGAAAAGGCAATCGGTACCTTATACCGGCCTGCAACCTTTTCCAGGTTATGGGAGACCCTATGTATATAGGGAATCACTGCAGGTCTTATGATTCTCGCTTCTTCACGTCCCCCTGCGGTACCTCTCGTAGCTTTGCCTTTTACTTTCCGTAAAAGCGCTTCGGAGACTGCAGTCAGTAACGAATCATGGAAGCTAGCAGCTTTCAGTCGCTTCATCTGATTGTCAAATGAGCTCTGCATCATGTGCGTGCACGATTTGTCGAGAGCAGACCCCAGGCAGAGCATAGCAATACCACGCTTGACAGCTTTAGAGTGGAACCTGAAGATTGAAATGAAATATTAACAAAATCGGTATAATGAGCAACGTCGCCATGCAGTGCACAATCTGTCGCAGCGAGCAACGTTACATCGAAGCAACTTCAGTTTCATAATGGAGCTACATATGTTCTTGAAGTCAAATACACTGGAGACAGTGTTGAGGCAACGAAAAAGAAAAAAAGAAGCAATATTCTCAATTACATGTAGAAAATACAGATGTGGCTCTCTACAAAGCACTGTATTACGCACATATATTCAAACCTGACATGAACGGCTATCAGACTGGCAAGCATCATTTGGAAGCCAAAAAAGAAAGGAAAAAGATTTTGGCACCCAGCACGTGAAGTTATTCCTAAACGGGACTTCAAATAACCATCAGGTCTACACGTTCAGGATTAAGCTGAGAGTCTGCGAATTTCATATAAAAAACATTGTTACCTTATACCTAGTCATTAAACAAAACACTTCGAACAGCCAACTCCTATGAGAATGCAACCTCTACCAAACGCGCAACTAGTTCACGTTCACACTCATCAAAAACTAGTTGTAATGTCCAGGCTTAGTGCAGCTGGTGAATACGATGCTACTGGCATCATGTGACACGCTGAAACCGCCGTCGCGGAATAGCTTTCAATGTAGAACTGCGGTGGGGCCGTGCTTCTACATTGAAGGGTGGGCAGGGTGGGCTCGGCGGCTGTGTATCAACGCAGACCGCTAATCCATTCACTCTTATCATGCAGGTGGTTCAGTGCGCACTCCTGCGCATACTTCTTTCCGCCCTCGTGCCGGCATCTATGACCATTCCATTGTAGTGTCAACCACGTTCCGGTGAAAGTGGCACCTTTATCTGTCACACCCTTCTGGTCTTCACCAAAAGGTTATCTACCACAATGTTCTTGGAGCCGGTGGATTTCACGAAATTCAACGACTCTGCTCTCCTCCTTGCACAGCCACACAAATACCTAGTCCTCGACGAAACCCGGTCGACTCTGTTGCCATCGGCATCGACGTTTGTGCCGGCTATAAAAGAGCTGCCTTTCCCGTCGGCGCTGTGTGGGTTCGGCGGCTGTGTATCAACGCACACCGCTAATCCATTCACTCTTATCATGCAGGTGGTTCAGTGCGCACTCATGCGCATACTTCTTTCCGCCCTCGTGCCGGCATCTATGACCACTCCATTGTAGTGTCAACCCCGTTCCGGTGAAAGTGGCACCTTTACCTGTCACACCCTTCTGGTCTTCATCAAAAGGTTATGTACCACAACATTCTTGGAGCCGCTGGATTTCACGAAATTCAACGACTCTGCACTCCTCCTGGCACAGCCACAC
Source organism: Hyalomma asiaticum (assembly GCA_013339685.2). Lineage (NCBI taxonomy): Eukaryota > Metazoa > Arthropoda > Arachnida > Ixodida > Ixodidae > Hyalomma > Hyalomma asiaticum. The sequence goes on from JABSTT010004645.1 coordinate 15,697, forward strand.
AACTACGTAGTCCTCAACGAAACCCGGTCGACTCTGTTGCCATCGGCATCGACGTTTCTGCCGGCTATAAACTAGCTGCATTTCCCGGCGGCGCTGTGTGGGTTCGGCGGCTGTGTATCAACGCAGACCGCTAATCCATTCACTCTTATCATGCAGGTGGTTCAGTGCGCACTCATGCGCATACTGCTTTCCGCCGTCGTGCCGGCATCTATGACCACTCCATTGTAGTGTCAACCCCGTTCCGGTGAAAGTGGCACCTTTACCTGTCACACCCTTCTGGTCTTCACCAAAAGGTTATGTACCACAACGTTCTTGGAGCCGCTGGATTTCACGAAATTCAACGACTCTGCTCTCCTCCTTGCACAGCCACACAAATACCTAGTCCTCGACGAAACCCGGTCGACTCTGTTGCCATCGGCATCGACGTTTGTGCCGGCTATAAAAGGGCTGCCTTTCCCGGCGGCGCTGTGTGGGTTGGCGGCTGTGTATCAACGCAGACCGCTAATCCATTCACTCTTATCATGCAGGCGGTTCAGTGCGCACTCATGCGCATACTTCTTTCCGCCCTCGTGCCGGCATCTATGACCACTCCATTGTAGTGTCAACACCGTTCCGGTGAAAGTGGCACCTTTACCTGTCACACCCTTCTGGTCTTCACCAAAAGGTTATCTACCACAACGTTCTTGGAGCCGCTGGATTTCACGAAATTCAACGACTCTGCTCTCCTCCTTGCACAGCCACACAAATACCTAGTCCTCGACGAAACCCGGTCGACTCTGTTGCCATCGGCATCGACGTTTGTGCCGGCTATAAAAGAGCTGCCTTTCCCGGCGGCACTGTGTGGGTTGGCGGCTGTGTATCAACGCAGACCGCTAATCCATTCACTCTTATCATGCAGGCGGTTCAGTGCGCACTCATGCGCATACTTCTTTCCGCCCTCGTGCCGGCATCTATGACCACTCCATTGTAGTGTCAACACCGTTCCGGTGAAAGTGGCACCTTTACCTGTCACACCCTTCTGGTCTTCACCAAAAGGTTATCTACCACAACGTTCTTGGAGCCGCTGGATTTCACGAAATTCAACGACTCTGCACTCCTCCTGGCACAGCCACACAACTACGTAGTCCTCAACGAAACCCGGTCGACTCTGTTGCCATCGGCATCGACGTTTCTGCCGGCTATAAAAGAGCTGCCTTTCCCGGCGGCGCTGTGTGGGTTCGGCGGCTCTGTATCAACGCAGACCGCTAATCCATTCACTCTTATCATGCAGGTGGTTCAGTGCGCACTCATGTGCATACTGCTTTCCGCCGTCGTGCCGGCATCTATAACCACGCCATTGTAGTGTCAACCCCGTTCCGGTGAAAGTGGCACCTTTACCTGTCACACCCTTCTGGTCTTCACCAAAAGGTTATCTACCACAACTTTCTTGGAGCCGCTGGATTTCACGAAATTCAACGACTCTGCACTCCTCCTCGCACAGCCACACAACTACGTAGTCCTCAACGAAACCCGGTCGACTCCGTTGCCATCGGCATCGACGTTTCTGCCAGCTATAAAAGAGCTGCCTTTCCCGACGGCGCTGTGTGGGCTCGCCGGCTGTGTATCAACGCAGACCGCTAATCCATTCACTCTTATCATGCAGGTGGTTCAGTGCGCACTCATGTGCATACTGCTTTCCGCCGTCGTGCCAGCATCTATGACCACTCCATTGTAGTTTCAACCCCGTTCCGGTGAAAGTAGCACCTTTACCTGTCACACCCTTCTGGTCTTCACCAAAAGGTTATCTACCACAACGTTCTTGGAGCCGCTGGATTTCACGGAATTCAACGACTCTGCACTCCTCCTGGCACAGCCACACAACTACGTAGTCCTCAACGAAACCCGGTCGACTCTGTTGCCATCGGCATCGGCGTTTCTGCCAGCTATAAAAGAGCTGCATTTCGCGGCGGCGCTGTGTGGGTTCGGCGGCAGTGTATCAACGCAGACCGCTAATCCATTCACTCTTATCATGCAGGTGGTTCAGTGCGCACTCATGTGATTACTGCTTTCCGCCGTCGTGCCGGCATCTATGACCACTCCATTGTAGTGTCAACCCCGTTCCGGTGAAAGTGGCACCTTTACCTGTCACACCCTTCTGGTCTTCACCAAAAGGTTATCTACCACAACGTTCTTGGAGCCGCTGCACCTACCAATAGTCACGATGAGAGACAGAAAGGAGCGGAAGAGGAAGCAAACAGGAAGACCTGATATCCTTACTTCAAGTAGGGAAACAAGTGGACCTGGGCGGCACTCGTGTCGTATATGACAGGCACAGGAACACAGCGCGAACAACAGAATGGACGCGAAGAAAGAGAAATGCAGCAGAGAAAAGAAAGATTTTTAATGCACTGATGACCAATTTTAAGGTACCTGCTTTCTTTATTTCAGCTGAAAGCTGGACGGTCAGAGTCAACGGGAAAAACG